>JAODAL010003267.1:0-155000 GCA_025379985.1 Phyllomedusa bahiana
TCCAATTCCTAATATCCCCCTCTTGTAGGGGCTGCATCAGCCCCTTCCCAGGTCATTAAATACCCAAAACAGACCTGTTTGGATCTCTCCTGTATAGGCTTGCCAAAAAGGGGTTTTGCTATAGCTAAAAGCCCCTGGCACCCTACTGCAGCCAATTTAAAAGCCAGAAAACACACCCCCTAAAAATTCAAAATAAAATTAAAGGGAAACAGGACAAAAAAGGTAGTTAGAAAAAACCCCTTTAAGCTTTACTTTACCCCCCTACATCTCCTCTGTTCCAGGGGTTGGTTTTTTTGTAAAAACAGCTACATTTAAATCCCATTTGGCTATCAACTGGCCTCAGTGGTCATGTGTGCCCCGCACAAACCTGTAAACAAACAAAGGGGAAATTACAAATTTACTAAATTAAATTTCTTGGGGGGGGGCGGGGTCGGGGGGCCAAAATTTTCAAAAAAAGATCCCACTGCTGTCCCCCCCCTTTTAAAAATCTTAATTTTCTCAGTGGGAGTCATAAAAAATTTTTCAGGGAAGGGCCAGGGGGAAGGGAAAATTTTTTCGGGAACATAATATGGGGGGAGATAGGAACTAGTAAAAGGCAGGGGGTGCAGATGTTTTGACTGAAACAGACCCAAATAAAAATACCTGAGGGGAAGACCAAAACCCTAAAAACCTGTCGGGTTTAATCTGATAAATGTGGTCGCTTTTTAAAAAAAAAATGAAAAGCCTTTCCACAAAAATTTTAAAAAAATAAAAAAAAAACCCCAAACATAACAACCCTTTTTTTTGCTGAAGTGAAAAAAAATCTGTTTTGGGCTACAATGCAAAGCGAAAAAAAAAAAAAAAAGGAGTTTTTCCTTAGCCCCAAAAAAAAACCCTTAGGAGAAAAAGTGAAATATGTGTCGGGTATGTTTTTAAAAACCCGGGGGGTGCATTTTTGCTTACAACACTTTTGGCTCCAAAAACCCATTAAACACAAACATTCAAGGGGGCTGTATGAACACGGCAGTAAAGCGCCACCAAGGGGTGAAAAAGCTAGAACAGCCTTTTCCCAAATTTAAACCCCAAGCTTAAAAAGGTTGTCTCTCTAAAAGGGAAATTGTTTTTTTATGGTTAAAGATCTTTTCAAAAACAAGTCCCCTTTGCGGGATTTTTCCCCATTAACGTGCCTAAAACCTTTCCTAATATCCCCTCTTGAAAGGCCCCCATCAGCTCCCGGGGTCGCTATAAATACAGATCTGTCCGATCTCGCCCTGAAAAAGGCCTGCAGCACTGGTCGCTCTAAGCTACAACCTGGGGTCCTCGGGAAAGCCAGTAAACAGGGGCCCCGGAATTAAAAAAATTAAAACCCGGGACTGGGGGGAGTTTAAATTGATGTGGGTTAAGAAAAACCCCTTTTTAAAGAAAACCCCTGTCACACAGGTTCGTCCTCCTGCTGGGGCCCCATTTCCAAAGGTAGTGGAAACCCATGCTTTTTTTCCAGCGTTTGTGCCCCTTAAATTCTTTTGGGGGGGGGATCGGGGGGGTTTGGGGGGGAGTTTTTAATGTTTAAATTTCTGCAGTTTTCAGGGAAACAAGTCTTGAAAAAAGTCAGCCCAATTCAACCCCCACCCACCGGGGCAAGCCCCGCCCCCTCTAACGGTGAACCTATTATTTTTAATACCATAGGTAAAACGTGACAAATTTGTCAGGTGGGCGGGGCTAGCCTTAGGGGGCGGGGCTAATACCTGCTCATAATAAGATTTAGCTTTAAAATGCCCCTAAAACCCTACAGAAACTTTTAACAGAATAAGAGACACAGAAACTGAAACAGCGGGTCTGACCCTAGCTTGGCTGCCCTCATAAAGGGGAGGCAAAAACTATATAAAAAGGGTTTTTTCTTTAACCCACTAAGAAAATTTTTTATCTAAAAGCAAGGGGTAGTTTTTTTAAGGCTTTTTTTCTTTAAACCCTTGTTACGGGTGGAAGTAATAAAATTTACAAATTCAAAAACACAGAAAAGTAAAAAGACCGCTTTGTTTTGGGAATTCTATTATATTGTACATAAAATATAATAGAAAGGGGAAAATAAAAGGGGTGCCCAAGAGAAAAAAATGTTTTGAAACCCTGAAAGAAGCGGGCTTTAAATACACTTGAAACTAACCTCAATAGAAACCCAAAACCAAAATCAGTGTTCCCCTAAATAATAAGAACAACCTCTTTGGGGCTGGCCTCAAATGTAAGGGGACGGAAACCAAACTGAGTAGAGCTCCTCACGGAATCGGGTTTTTTCACATAAAAGGGACTAAAACCAGGAATGAACCCAAAAGGGCCTCAGAAGGTTGGCAAAGGGTGCCCCAGACGCCTTCCTTTAAGATTTTTCCTTTTAAAATTTTTTTCACGCCCCCTTCTGGGCCAAAGACAGGGGGAGGGATCTCTCCCCCCGAGCCTCCGGGGCCATCTTTTTCCCCGGCCCCCCTCACAAAAGGGGCGGAAGTGCGCCCCCTTCCCCTTTCGTTTTCACCCGGGGGTAAAAACCAAAACATCGATGCCCCCAAGGGGCGTTTAAAACCTTTCCCTGTCCCTTCGGGCAGCTGCCCCCCAAAAAATCCCCCGCACCCCCCGGGACCTTTTTGCCTGACCCTCCCCGGCCCCACAGGGGCCGTTTCACCGCGGGCAGCGCGGGGGTGGCAAAAAAAAAAAAAATGAGTAACAGCGGGGGTTTCCCTTGCCACCTCCCCTTCCCCCCTTCCCCTTTCCCTGGCTCCTTCCCCCCCCCCCAAAGCCCTCCCCCGGGGACTTGATGCCTCGGGGATCGCCCTGAGCAGCTGGGCCAATTACCGGGCCTAGGGGGAACCCGACACGGGCGACGCCCCCCGGGGGCCGCCAAGGGTGCGCTGAGTTTGGCCCGGCGCCATTTTTGGGGGCGCGGAAAACCCGCAAAAATTTTTTTGATGGGCCCTAAAACAGGGGACCCCTTTGTTTTCCCCACCCAGACAAGCCCCGGCCTCTGATCTCCTTCGATAAAGGCCTCCCCGGCTCAGAAAGACCCCCCCTGCCCAAACTGGCCCTGTTGCTGGGGGCCCCAAACTCTCCGGGGACCCGAGCATGGACAAAAATTTTCCCCCCAAAACGGGTACCCAGAGACCTGTCCCTTACCCCTTTCAAAAGGGGGAAATTCTACCTCCTTGCCCAAAGGTGCCTCTTCCACAACCAGCAGTTCCCCCCTGCGCCCCCCTTGGGCCTGCTCCCTAAAAATCGCGGGAAACCCGGGGGCTACCTGCTTACTCACTGCAAGTCCCCAACATACTTTTCTTTATTTAAACCCCCAGCTTAAAAATATTTTTCTCACCCCCCCAGAAGGGTTTCCTGCCTTTTAAACACCATGCAACTGCGGGCACCCTTTTCTCGGGGGACTTTGGGGTGGGGCCCGTTTTAATCACCCTCTTGCCCCCCCCCCCGCGAGGCACAAGAAAAAAATTTTTTCTTTTTGGGGCTCCAAATGCCAGCTGAATTTCCCAAAACCCGGGGGGGTCCCTCTCCTTGGGGGCACAGTCCCAACCTTCAAAAAACATACACAAACCCCCAAAAAACGCAGATTATACCTTTTTTAACAAAGCCGGCCCAAATGTTCCAACCACCCGTTGACCCCTCCTGAGGATGCCCTCCGTGGGGCTGGGCAGCCCACCCAAGCTACAGGACTGCTAACGGCTTCCCCCCATCAAAAACGATAGGGCAAAAACCAGGTCGGGACCTCCACAAGGGGGGCCCGGGAGGGGGTTTACAACCGTAAGGCTGCAGTTTACGACCCCCTACAGGAAAAAGGTCCAAAACAGACGAACGGGCCCTAAAGACCCCAAACAAATCTCACTTTCGCAAAGCCTGCAGCCTCCTTTTTCCTGGGGCACTCTGAACGAAAATCCCCTTTCTTCTCATCTGGACGATCTAGAAAACCGAAGCGGGCGAAATTTAACTTCAGAATCCGGGGCTCCCTGAGAAAGTTAGAACTCGGAATTGATCCCAAAAACTCAAAAAAAAATTTTTAAACCAAAATTTTAAAGGCAACCTTTTGGACACTGCATTGGATTTCCCGATCGTGCCCCCCGGGGGCCCCTCCGCCCTTTCAAACCCAGGCCCTTTGGATCGCCAAAGGATGTAAATTTTTTGGTAGGGGGGGGGGGGGGGGGGGGGGGGGGGGGGGGGGGGGCCAAAAGGGGTAAAAGGGGGGCCGCGCCTTATAAAGCGGAATTTGAGGACCCCCCCCCTTTGGGCCTCTATCCGGCCCTTTTCCCAGAAAACACACTCCCCAGGGCGTTCTGCCCTTAAGCCGCTCCTCAGGCTCCCTTCCCGGCCCGACACATCCAAAAAAAGGTGGGGTTTTTCCCCTTCCCCTCCCGGGTCAACCCGGGGGAAAATACCGTGGGTCACCTTTCAAATCACCTTCGGGACCCCCCTCTTTTAACCCCCCGATTGGGGTTCAACCGTTTTGGTGGGGGATCCCCCTACTGGTAAAAGGTCCCGACTTAACCCCTCCCTTCCCATCAAACCTCCACCCCCCAGAAAACGCGAAAAACCCCCACTCCCCAACCCTTTTTCCCCCGAAACCCCCAGCGCCCCCGGCCCCCGCCGGGGGCCCAAAGGGAAACAAGGGGACCCCACAGGGTGGGGTTGGCCCGCTGCGCTGAACCCCCCCCGCCCAGAAAACTGAGATAACCTTATTTTGTTGAAAATTCCCCTCTGCCTTTGTTAGAGGGAAAATTTTTGACTTTTTGGGTCGAAATCTGGGTCTATTTTACCCAAATTTTTTTTCCATATCAATTTATCGAACAAAATTTTAAAGGGTATATTGATTTCCATTTCGCTGTTTTAAAATTTATTTTTAAGCCTATTCCTTACCCAATTTTTTTAATGATGAGTTCCCAAATCACTTAAATTTTTTTTACTTTTTTGGCCAAATGCCCTTCTATAAAAAACCTAGGCATTAAAAATTCCTATATGCCCCCCCTCCCCCACTCTTTTTTCCCCCGCCCTTTTTTTTTTTTCCCTTTCTTTTTCTCTTCTCCCCTCCTCTCTCTCCTCTTCCCCTCCTTCTTCCATCCCCCTTTCCTTTTTCCCCCCTTTTTTATATGCTGCCTGCACCCAACGCTTCAATTTTCCCCTGTTAAAGTTGTGCTCGCGTTTTTTTTACACTGACATGTTTCTCCCCCGGTCATGCAAAGCGGGTCAAGACTCTCCCCCCAGGGGTCATCTCCCATTACTATTTGTGGCTTGTAGCAGCAAATTCCTGCCATATTTTTTTTTTGGGGCCTGATTTGTAGGCCTTTCTTAATTTTGAGTTAATTTTCCCGTTTTTAATTCCCCACTTGCCCGCCAGCTTTTTGAAAGTCTCATCGTCAGGCCCTTTTCTCTAATCTAATGTGCTCCCCTGCTTAATTCTTGATGCACACCATAAGAGTTTACATCCTTAACTTAAGGGAAATGTGCCCGAAAAGCGGTCACAGATACTATATTATTTTAAAACAAGGGAAAAGTCCCCTAATTGTCTGCTTACAGGGGAAAACACTCCTACAGGAGCAGGGTTGGGGTCATCCGCAATAGGGACTTTTCCCCCCCCTGGTACCCATAGCAGTAACTTTCCCCCAAAAGAACCCAAAGGGTGTTAAAACGAAATTTTTTTTACAAAAGTTCCCCTTTCCCCGCAAAAAATTTTGACGTCCCTTTTCAAAATTCGGGGTTTCCAAGCAGTCTTTTTTAAGGCAGCATTCAGGGGCACATCATACAATTGGGCCAAAAAATTTTTGTACCTAAAACTAACCCCAATTTCTCCCTTTCTGTTTCCCGGGGGGTTGGAGGGCCCCCACCTATTTCGCCCCAAAAAGGGAAAATTTTTCTATGCGTGACCTTTTTCCCGGCTCTTCCCCCCTACGCTTGACTCTTCTTTTTCCCGGGCGTTCCCGCTTTTCCCCCATCGAACGAAGAAAGGGGTTAAAAAAGGTTTTTAGCACAATAAAGCAGCCTCTGATGTGGGGGGGGCCCCCCCCTACCCCTGAAAAAAAAGAGACTTTAAAAAACCTTTTTCAACCCCCCCACACCAAATCCAAAGGACATTTCGACTAGTCTTCCTTTTCCAAACATCCCTTCTTTCCCGGTTTTACTGAGTGTAGGATAGGGTCGATCCTTTCATTCTGATCACGCAACCCGGGGGCAAAAGTGACCTCCCTCCGCATTTTCCCGCGCCCCCCCATTCACTTGGAGACTAAATAATCCCCTTTTTCAGGGTGCTCTTTTGCTTGGCAGACTTACATTTTAAAAGTGAGGATCTTTTCCCAAAATACCATAGTGATTTAACCCCACGACTCCTCAGGTCCGGGGGAGGCGCTGAAGTGTTATTGCGAGGCCAAAACTCATCAAACACGGGGCAAAAAATTTAAAAAGGGGAAACAGCTAGTAAACTCCAGTCCCCCTTTTGGGTAAACTCAAATTCCCTTAGAAAGGTTTTCCCAAAACCACTGGGCAATGAATCGGACCTCAGAGAATTTTTACAACCTCCCACACGACATTCTTTTGCTCATTTGGAAAAGCAAACATAATTTAAAATCGCCAAAAATTGTTCCGGCTGCGTTCGAAAATTTGGAGTAATAAGCCCGGAAGGTACTTAGCCGAAACTCCCGAGAATCAGAGATCCTCCCTTTTATTCCCACAAATTTAAAAAAGGGGAAAACCGGGGAAAATTTGTGCATCTTTCTGAAGGGTAATTCTGGGGCCTTCCCGGGAATATTTTCTCCAATCTATACAACCTCCCACCCCGACTTCGCGAGCCTCTCCCCTACCCTCACCCGGTTTTCCCTTTAAAAAAGGCAAACCTTTAGAACAGTCACTTCCCCCCTTTCCCTCAAGGTTTTTAGGCTCTTTTTAAAGGGGCCATTTTCTCGGCAGAACTTTTAAACCCCCCATAAACCCTCCCTTCAACAGGGAAAAGTCCCCGGGCCCATGGGTATCACCCAAAATTTTTTAAACCCCTTGAAGGATTTTCTCTCCGCTCTAATTCTACAAGTCTCAACTCTGTTTCCGGCGCCTCCCCCCTTTGACCAGGGCCTTTCTTAAAAACTCACATTACGGGAAAACCCAAAAGGGGGTAAGGACCCGACCCTCTGCCAGAGCCCCAAAACCGACCTATACCGCCTTATCCAAAAACCATGGGGAAATTGGGTTTTCTAAAATTTTTAAAAACTTTAAAAACTTAAACCCCCCTTTCTGGGGGACATAATAAAAATCCGGGTCAGGTGGGGTTTTTTTATCCCCCTTTTGAGGGGCTAAAATAACACCCTTTAAAACATTTACAAATTTAAACAACACCAAATGCAAGGGAACCCCAAAACTTGCCCTTTTACAAAGCAGAGAAGGCTTTTTATCGAGTTTATTGGGCCTTTCTCTCGGGGGTAACTCTCTTTTCCCTTTGGGTTTTGTCCCAACCCCCTATCCAAAATATTTGCACTTTTATCAAAGGGGCCCCCCAGGCTCAAATCCCGGGGCACCGGGTCCTTATCTGCCCCTTTTTTCATCAGGCAATGGGGACCCCTCAAAGGGGTGTCTGCTCTCCCCCGCCCTTATATGCTTTGGCAATGGGGCAACTGCTTTCAAACTATTTGAGCTGAGGGCTTCCAAACCCTGCATTCAGTGAAGTAGTCCCCCATGTAAAAAATGCCCCCTGCATTTAGGATGGGCCCTTTCTCCTAAAAGTCCCCTGACCCCCTCATCTCTTTTCCCCCATACTAAAAGTTTCTACGTGACTTTGGTCTTTTATAACCACAAAATGAAAAATGCCAAAAGTATAAACCCCTTTAAAATTTTTTTGGGGAAGGCAGAGAAAGGTTGCCCAAATTGAGCAACGGTATTCCCTTTTTTTCTTTTGGGCCACCACCTCTGTCAAATACCTTGGTGTTTTACCTTTCCCCCTAATCTCACCCAACCCCATTTTACCTTAAATTTTTCCCCCCCTGCCAAAAAGCACATACAGGGAGAAGTTTCCCAAATTTGGGTAAAAAGGGGCTTCCCCCTGGGGTAGGTCCCCATAAAAGTATTTTTTTTAAAAAAAATTTAACATCCCCCCCCCGCCTCCTTTATTTATTCCAAGCTATTCCAGTTCTGATTCCCCCCAATTCCCCTTTTTCCCAAAACCCCGCAATTTTAAAAAAATTTGCGCCCAATTTTTCTGGCTTTGGGAAAAGCCCCCCCGAAAAAGCCAAAAATAATTATCCAGAAATCGAAAACCCGACGGGGGGCTGTTTTCCCCTTTTTTCCCAAAATTCCCAAAACCAAATTTTTTGGGCCGCCCCAGCGGGGAGGATACCTGACTTTTTCATTTATACCAATCTAAGCTTGGGTTCAATTGGAATCCGCAAAGTACAAAATTTTCCAACCGCTTTCCCCTACCCTGGTTTCCCCCAAGTTGGGAAACCCAAAAAAACCTTTTTTTCTACTTCCCCTAATTACCCCAGACTGTTTTTTAAAAGGACTCATAGGTTTTGTATCCCACCTCGAAACCCTAAATTTTTAAAACAGGGAAATCCGCTTACCCTAATTTCCGTAAACCCGGGACTTCCTGGGGAAAACTAAAATGGGGCGCTCGGGGTTGGGGGGGAGGGAGGGGCTTTGGGGAAATTTTGAGAGACTTTTTTTTACAATTGCCCTCATTTCGTACTCCTGATTTTTACGAAAAAACAGGAAAATTTTAACCTCTCTAATTTTCCTTTACCAATTTTCTAGTTTTTCTCTGCCTTTTTTGGGCAAACGCTCACCTTATGTAGGCCCCTACTATCTTTTGGGTTTCCCGGTTTTTTCAAAAGGACCCCACAGTACTCACTTACCTCAAGGGTTCAAAAACTTCCCGGTGTCTTTCCTGTAGAGGAAATTTTACATTTGCCTTCCAAAAGGGTTGGGAAAAGGGAGCTGTCGAATCATTCTCTTACGAGGGGTTGGGGAAAAAACAATATTCACTCTTTTCCCCGGGGACCCCTTTGGTCCGGAGTGCGGATACAGGAGAAAGAATTTTTAAAAATTATTTACTCGATGGGAAAAGATTGCCATCCCTAAATGCACCACTCTACCCCCCCACCCCAAACCCTTTTTTGGCGTTGCCTAGGGAGGAGGGGAAAGATTTAAAATATTTTGGGGGGGGTGCTCTTCCCTTTCCCCGCCTTTCCCGGTTAAAAATAATAGACACCATCCGGGCCTTGATTAGGGGATAGATTCCCAAAAAGATCCTGCCCTTTCCCCCTTCTGTTTTCAACACAAAAAAACCCGCCCCTCCTTTAAGGGCAATTACTCCCCCTTTTTTACTAAATGCTTGCCAAAGCAGTTTTTACCCAAGGGCTGTGGCGCTCTACTCTCCCCCCTAAAAACTTGGGGGCGGTTTAAGGATGAAAAACGGTTTTTTAGGAAAAGGAGGGAAATTTCGATGGGGATCACATACTGAAACAAGGCTTTTTCTTTGGAGGCTGGAAAACTGGTTTTTTCTTTCTGTGGTTCTGGGCCCAAAAACCCCCCCTCCCCATATTAGGGGATGTCGTGGCTGCTTTAAAAGGGCTTTCCCCCACGGTTTTATCAGCTGAAGGGTGATGTACTGAAAATCGGGGGTGGGTTCCCTTTACCCCAGTTCTTACAGATAACATACCCTTTTGCCTCTTGATTTAGGATTTTCCCAAAATATCTGAACAATAATTTTGGGGGATAAAATTCCATTTTTGCCTTCCACATGCTGAATCCTGGTTTCCACCCCCCCCCCCCCCCTCCCCCCCCCCCTTTTTTTTTTTTTCTCCTCTTTTCCCCCCCAACCAAGGGATTTCTGCCCAATAAAGTACATTTTCAATATTCCTTGGGGCTTCCCCGCGATTTTTTCGGGGTTTGGGTTTCTCTCTACTCAGCGTTCTTCCTTATCTGAGGCCCTTATTTTCTTATTTGTGTTTTGCAGATTGTAAAACCAATGAATACCCTTTTTATTTGAACCTTGCTAAACCCCTGTGTATACCATTATTGTCGTTAATGATTTATCCCCCTATGCCCAAAACCCCAAAAAAGCTTTTTTTGATAAAAAAAAGAACAACCTCAAGCCCTTGGCCCCATTATTTTGGGGATAACCCGGGATTTTAAATTGTATGGAACTAAAAAAAATGTCTTTGGGCCTTTACTGTACCCTCTCTTTAAAAACCAAAAATTTTATAAAACCAGCAAAAAGTTAAAAATTAACTTGTCCCCTTTCATACATTTTTTAAATAAGTAAAGTGTGGGTTTTTTGGGTTTCTATTGGAGTTTGAATTTTTAAAGGGGAAACTGTCACATAGGGTTTTTGCCCCCTTGCTGAGGAAAAGCACAAGCTGTGATAAAACATTTTTTTTCCACACTGTGTCCCTTATTCTGTAAAAATGATTAGTTTTTTGAGCATTTCATGCTCAATCTGCAGTTTTCAGCAAGAAAAGTCAGGGGACAGTTTTTTTTCTTCACCGCCCCGTACCCGGGGGTAGGGGCCCCGGGGCCCCCCTCAACTAATTTAAAACCCATTACTTTTAAAAAGGTAAAACATTTTGAAAACTGTAAGTGGGGGGGGGGTTAGCCTTTGGGGGAGGGGGGTGGGTAACGCTTTATGGGAAAAAGATTTGGGGCATTAAACCCCCTTGTCCCGTCACTGCTTTTTCTGCCTTGCAAGGGGGCCCCTAATCTATGTGACAGGTTCCCTTTTTTTTTTTTTTAAACTTGTGCCATTGCGGCTCCATTTCCCAAAACTAAGCCACGGAAATCAACAAATTTTTTTGGGCCCTTTTGTGATTTTTCCCCGGAAAAAACCCCTTTTTAAAAATTCTTCCCAACTAACTAAATCCGGGGGGTAGGGTTTGGGACCCTTGTTTTTTGGAAAGCTGTTTCTGAAGTTGATTCAGTGCTGTAACAGCATCAAAAACAGATTGCAAACTGTATCACATTGTTTTCAATGAAAAAACAGCTTTGCAGTGCACACGTCACTGTTTTCTGCTGCACAATTTTTTTCTAGCACTGAAAACAAACCAATGTAAATTTTTGATGCTGGCTCTAGCAGAGAATGGAGAGCAGGAATAAATAAAATTTTTAAGCAAAGCTGTGCCCAAATCCACATCCAAACACCATATCCAACTTTAAGGTCCATGGGACTGTAGTCAACCTCCCTGGACATGGTTGCAAGAGGAAAATAGATGATAAATTAAAGAGATGGAAAATATGAATGGTAACCAAAGAGCCCAGAACAACTACTAAATAGATTAGAGGGAAACTCCAAGGTTAAGGTACATCAGTGTCAGATCACACCATCACTGTCTTTGCCAAAGTACAGTAGACTAAATGAAAGACAACCGAGGAGAAAAGAGAGACTGCAAGTTTCCAAAATGCATATTGACACGCTAGAAAGCTTCTGGGACAAAGGACAAATAAGACAAAACTGGAGCTTTTTGGCACATCCCATCAGCTCTATGACCATAAACACAAAAATGAAGTGTACCAAGAAGAGATCATTGCACCTACTGTAAAACACGATGGGTGGTCGTATAGATTTGGAGGTTGTTTTGCTGCATCTTGCACAATGTGCCCTGTGTCTGTGCAATATACTATAAAGTTTCAAGAATATTACGCCACTCTGGAGCAAAATGTGCTGCCCAGTGTTAGAAAACTCTGTCTAAATCGCAGGTTATGGGCTCTCCAACAGGATAATGACCGAAAACGCACAGCTAAAAACATCCAATTATAGCTAAGAGAAAAGTATTGGACTGTTTTGATGTAGTATTCTATGAGAACTGATCTAAATTCTATTAAACATCTGTGGAGGACCTTAAACATGCAGTCTGGAGAAGGCAACTTTACACCTGAGGCAGGTGAAGCAGTTTGCTTACAGGGTTGTGGGACAAAATACGTGTGGACAGAAATAATTTGTTTGCAGTGAATGCCTCAAAAAAGTAAAAATATTAAATTAAATTAATATTAAGATATTAAGTCTTAATAAGTCTGACTTGTATTAGTTGATTTTCAGTAAACTTGTATTTATGATTACTTTTGTCAGTTTCATGTTATTTCAGTGACCATTGTGGGTTTTTCTTTCGTTCTTTAACGAAAGAGTGCCAACAATTTTTTCCACATGTGTACCATACCCCCGGCAGGGTGTAATAGTAGTTGTAAGATTGCAGGCTTGGTTACCTTCACTAGGCCCACAGTTGCCATGACAAACGGTCGGCCCCCACAATTACACCTTGGGGAGCTAATTGGGCAGCAGAATTAAGCGCCCGACTGTTTTGTTATAGCTTAAATGCCGTGGACACATTAAGGCCTCGTTCACACGGCTTATTTGGCCGCGGATTGGAGCCGTACTGCGCGCCGGATTTGCGCTGCAGTACGGCTCCAAACCGTCCCAGTCATTACGGTAATCCACAGTTCTCATAGAGAACTATGGATTCCGTCTCTCCTCCCCGCTCGGCGAATCCGCCGTGGGGGAGAAAGTGACATGCACATTATTTACGGCACACGCCGTGTACACGCCGTAGATAATGCAATGTCTATGGGGCCGGCGGGCAGCTCCCATGCCGCGCCCCCGCCCCGTCCCGCCCCTTATTCAAGCCGTAACTGCGGGCGAAATCCGTCCCGCAATTACGGCTTGAATAAGCCGTGTGAACATTGCCTAACAACGGCACCTAAGTGGTTAAATGGCTGGCACCTGGGTTTTCTCTGAACAGCTGGCACATACCTAGAATGGAGTGGACTTAGGGTAGAAAATTATGTTGCAGCCAATATCTCTGCCTCCTATGCAGCTGCCAATGGCCACCTGAGTTTGCTGACATCTCATGCTGCCTTTGGCTGTCACATAGGAGGCAGAACATTTGGCTGTGCTGCTATCACACTGTCTTTCCCTGCTCTTACGTCATATGCCATTAAGCAGTTTATTACATTACATCTCTGGAAAATAGCTCTGCTGTTTATAATCGTTTCATTTTAAGTGAGTACGGCATATTAATGTTTTTACTATAGCGACTCCCAGGGGCATTGCTAGGCAGTTTTATCCAGGGCTCAAGCCCCGGATAAACCTGTCCGTGCCCCAAACCTCGCCGGGCTCCACCCCACTGGCGTGGACCTGGAGCGTCGACCACCTCCTCAACTCTACATGCGTCTGCTGAACGCACATACAGGTGAGGGATTCCGCGGAGAAGAGAGAGAGTGCTCCCTGCTCCGCGGAGAACTCCGGTGAGTCGCACGCTGGCCTGCGACCCACCGGAGTGCCCGGCACAGGCAGTATGACTATGTCATCACAGTGTCTGCGCGACGTTATGATGTCACTCTGCCTGTACCGGACAGAAGATGGAGTCGAGCAGGAGCTTCAGGGAGAGAGAGAAAGGTGAGTAACGGTGTTTTTATTTTTAATTAGCCACATTACTTATAAATATATATACTGGGGAGCCCTGTGCCTAATTACCTGCCTAGCTAGATAATTGGGGCCATATTACCTGCCTATCTATATACTGGGGGCCCTATTATCTGACTAGCTATACACTGGGGAGCCAATTACCTGCCTAGCTTTACACGGGGGACCATAACACCTTCCTAGCTATATACTGGGGGTCATATCACCTGCTATAAACCTAATACCGACCTATAAAGGAACTCCCCATCCGCCAAAGCAGGCTCCTGGATTCTCTGTCATAGAAAAGCGGATTGCTATGGGGATAGGGCATCACCATGCTTTTTTCCTGTATAAACCTCCATTAGGAAGGGAGTTATATAAACCCCCCAGTAGGTAGGTAAATAAGTGCTGGAAAAATGAGGATTCTAAGATGTTTGTGTGGTAAATTCTGCAGAGACAAGTTATGGCCAGGAGAAGTCATCATGTTGGTCTGGGCTGGATGGAGAAGAAAAGGGAAAGTGAACGACTCCAATCAGAAAAGACGTTTCCTGTGAGTCACTAAATGTAACTATGTAATCACTTTGATTTCTGCAGAGCGTCTATATACAACTAGTATCTACCACTATATGGTCACTGTATGGTGATAATATATGTCTGTAGAGCCTGTGTACAGCTGATAGTCACATGTGGTGGTGGCATTCGGTCAGGGTCTGGCAGAATTATTTGATCCTTAAATAGTAATAGTTTTGGGACTTAATTTTTTTTAGTAACAATCATTTATCTGGTATATTTGCTCCATGTATAGGTGTATGTTTTGGTGACTATTATTTAGGGGTATTACACTGTCATACAGAGGTGAGAGGTTTTGAAAATGCAAATTTGTCATCGCTGACTTTCATTGTACAGTGACTGTTGAGGAGATGGGCGGGATCTATGTGGAATATGCAGAAAATTTGTGACAGGAAGTTTTTTACTTGTAAAAATATATCAGCAGTTCACAATGTGGCCTGAAGAATGTCGTGTGAACTCAGCACCACTGCGCAAAACTTAACACAAAGGACCCGGGCCCCGGATGTTTTAGGATCCGAGCAATGCCCCTGATGACTCCCCTTTCTCTTATTTTTTTTTATCAAGTAGTTTTTATTAAGATACATTTTTTCCTTACAAAATCACATAAAACCCTTCCATCAAGCAAAACCCCAGAGGTTTCCAACGAATTCTAATTTAACATATTCAGTATATTTATTATGTAACACAAGGTTGGTCAAGGGTGTCATGCTGTTAAATATATTTTAAGTTGGCATAAATGCAGGCCTAAGGCACTTTCTATGCTTATCTAAGGGACTTTATGACAGGAACAAAACATACTGTGCCACGAATGCTTGTGCCAACTGGACTTAATCATCTAAACATATATACAAACCTAAAAATATATTTGTAATCTTTTCATTTATCTTTAGTTTCTAAAAAGAAAACACACTAGTACACAATAAAAAAGTTCATGAGTATTTAGTCTAAATTTATATCTGGATGAATAACCTAAATATAGATAGAAGGTTTGAAAGTTATAGAGAAAGCTAAAAATAGCAACAAAAAAAAAGCAAAAACTTTAAATTGGTGCTAACAGGAATATTGCATCATTGCTGTAGGTAACTTTCAAAACAGTGCCACACCCATTCAAATGTCATGTCTGGTACTACAACTCAGCTCTATTAGAGCGAATATGGCTGTAGAACAATACCACATATAACCTGTGGACAAGTTTACCCCTTTAACGCCTAATAGATGCAAGAGCCGATGTAAATGCAGTTAGTTTGGGTATAATTACTGACTTTTTTTGTACGTAACTTGTTCCTAATATATACAAAAAAAAAAAAAAAAAAAAAAAAAAATTATATATATATATATAAATATATTATATATATATATAAAATAATATATATCTATATTGTGACGATTTCGCTCACGCTTGGACGGCGTTTTTGCCTGGCCTGGGGATTCCCGCTTGGCTTCTGGACCACCGTCCGTGGTAGAACAGTATTGGCTAAAAGATCTTCTGACACAGGGATATTTCAGACTGGCCTCAGCCAGTTTTATTGAGGTACCGTTCACAGAAAAACAAAACATAAAAATAAATCCTTGGCCGTCTGGCCCCTTACTCCAGAGGTCTGTGCCTATCGCACAGCACCGCAAAGTCAGTGTCCTCACTGTATTCCAGGCTTCCCTATAGCCTCTGGGGGGGCCAGAGCTCTCCTCCAGCTCCTCTGTTGCTCCACTCTCAGGTGGCAGACCACCCCTCCTCATTACCTGTAGTAGGAGGCCTCTTATAGCCATCCAGGGGCTGGCCCAAAACTTGGTCTGGAAGGTGGGAATGTGGGAACAGCCACCCACCCATCTGCAGCTGTTCCGAGAAAGCCAACCCATAATGGCTGGACATCAGCCGTACTACGTAGAGTGTCAGCAACCTAATGCCACCGACCAGTCCCTTGGTGGCACATTTCTTGCAGGTCTGCTGCCGTACGCCACCTAGTGGCAGCACCATGCGACCACCTAGGGTCGTTCTGCCACAATATATATATAGATATATAAAAAGACAAAAGGAGAAACAAGGGGGCGCACAAATGATGAAGTACGTTTGGTAGAACGTATAAAAGTTGAGTATTTGATCAAACTCCCCCATTTGAGTTGCGTTCTTAGGGGTAGAGGCACAACTCTCATATTAGCATACGGGGCTTTTACTGTAGCCGTAGCCCTTGTATACGGTTTGCCGATGTTCCCGTGAGCGGCGTCCCGCCAAGCAGACAGTAGAGGAAAAAAAAGATGGTGGAACCGGCGCACATGTGTATCCGGAATGCCAATGATGCAGGCAGGGAGATCCAGAAAATTACTTTATTATTCTAAAAAGGCTAGAGCGATAACCTCAGCCAGCCAATCTAAAAGCAAGTAAAACCCGACGCGTTTCGCATTTATCAAACGCTTCCTCAGGGATGAGGAATAATAAAGTAATTTTCTGGATCTCCCTGCCTGCATCATTGGCATTCCTGGATACACATGTGCGCCGGTTCCACCATCTTCTTTTTCCTCTAAAATATATATATATCTTTTCATGAGGCATGTTTAATATGCACATACACTCACCGGCCACTTTATTAGGAACACCTGTCCAAAATGCCCCGTTTTAACACTTTAATTTCTAATCAGCCAATCACATGGCGGCAACTCAGGCATTTAGGCATGTAGACAATGGAAAGACAATCTCCTGCAGTTCAAACCGAGCATCAGTAAAGGGGGAAGAAAGGTGATTTGGGGTGCCTTTTGAACGTGGGCATGGTTGTTGGTGCCAGAAGGGCTGGTCTGAGTATTTCAGAAACTGCTGATCTCCCGGGATTTTCCCCGCACAAAACCATCTCTAGGGTTTACAGAGAATGGTCCGAAAAAAGAAAAAAAACATCCAGTGGGGCGGAGTCCCGTGGGGGGGGCAATGCCTTGTTGATGCCAGAGGTCAAAGAAGAATGGCAGACTGGTTCGAGCTGATAGAAAGGCAACAGTGACTCAAATAGCCACCCGTTACAACCAAGGTAGGCAGAAGAGCATCTCTGAACGCACAGTACGGCGAACTTTGAGGCAGATGGGCTACAGCAGCAGAAGACCACCACCGGGTGGGCCCCTCCCTTTTAGCTAAGAACAGGAAATGAGGTTCCAATTTGCCCCAAACTCATCGAAATTGGACAGTAGAAGATTGGAAAAATGTTGCCTGGTCTGATGGGTCTCGATTTCTGCTGCGACATTCGGATGGTAGGGTCAGAATTTGGGGTCAACAACATGAAAGCATGGATTCCATCCTGCCTTGTATCAACGGTTCAGGCTGGTGGTGGTGGTGTCATGGTGTGGGGAAATTTTTTTTGGCACTCTTTGGGCCCCTTGGTACCAATTGAGCATCGTTTGCAACGCCACAGCCTACCTGAGTATTTTTGCTGACCATGTCCATCCCTTTATGACCACAATGTACCCAACATCTGATGGCTACTTTCAGCAGGATAATGCGCCATGTCATAAAGCTGGAATCATCTCAGGCTTGTTTCTTGAACAAAGAAAATGAGTTCACTGTACTCAAATGGCCTCCACAGTCACCAGATCTCAATCCAATAGAGCATCTTTGGGGTGTGGGGGAACGGGAGATTCGCATCATGGATGTGCAGCCGACAAATCTGCGGCAAAATGTGTGATGCCATCATGTCAATATGGACCAAAATCTCTGAGGAAAAGCTTCCAGCACCTTGTTGAATCTATGCCACGAAGAATTGAGGCAGTTCTGAAGGCAAAAGGGGGTCCAACCCGTTACTAGCATGGTGTACCTAATAAAGTGGCCGGTGAGTGTATATAGTGGGGAAAGGAAGTATTTAGTCAGCCACCAATTGTACAAGTTCTCCCACTTAAAAAGATGAGAGGCCTGGCCTGTAATTGGCATCATAGGTAGACCTCAACTATGAGAAACAAAATGAGAAAACAAATGCCGAATGTCTGATTTGGAAAAAATGTATTTGCAAATTATGGTGGAAAATAAATATTTGGTCAATAACAAAAGTTCATCTCAATGCTTTGTTATGTATGCTTTGTTGGCAATGACAGAGGTCAAATGTTTTCTTTAAGTCTTCACAAGGTTGGCACACACTGTTACTGGTATGTTGGCCCATTCCTCCATGCAGATCTCTTCTAGAGCAGTGATGTTTTGGGGCTGTCGCAGAGCAACAAGGACTTTTCCTCCAAAAGTTTTCTATGGGGTTGAGATCTGGAGACTGGCTAGGCCACTCCAGGACCTTGAAATGCTTCTTATGAAGCCACTCCTTCATTGTCCTGGCGATTGCCCTGGCGGTGTGCTTGGGATCATTGTCATGCTGAAAGACCCAGCCATGTTTCATCTCCAATGCCCTTGCTGATGGAAGGAGGTTTGCACTCAAAATCTTACAATACGTAGCCCCATTCATTCTTTCATGTACACGGATCAGTCGACCTGGTCCCTTTGAAGAGAAACAGCCCAAAGCATGATGTTGCCACCCCATGCTTCACAGTAGGTATGGTGTTCTTGGGATGCAACTCAGCAATCTCTCTCCTCCAAACACGACGAGTTGTGTTTCTACCAAACAGTTCTACTTTGGTTTCATCTGACCATATGATATTCTCCCAATACTCTTCTGGATCATCCAAATGCTCTCTAGCAAACTTTAGACGGGCCCGGACATGTACTGGCTTAAGCAGGGGGACACGTCTGGCACTGCAGGATCTGAGTCCCTGGCGGGGTAGTGTGTTACTGATGGTAGCCTTTGTTACGTTGGTCCCAGCTCTCTGCAGGTCATTCACTAGGTCCCCTGTATGGTTCTGGGATTTTTGCTCACCGTTCTTGTGATCATTTTGCCCTCGCGGGGTGAGATCTTGCATGGAGCCCCAGATGGAGGGAGATTATCAGTGGTCTTGTATGTCTTCCATGTTCTAATTATTGCTTCCACAGTTGATTTCTTCACACCAAGTTGCTTACCTATTGCAGAGTCAGTCTTCCTAGCCTGGTGCAGGGCTACAATTGTGTTTCTGGTGTCATTCGACAGCTCTTTTGGTCTTCACCATAGTGGAGTTTGGAGTGCGACTGTTTGAGGTTGTTGACAGGTGTTTTTTATACTGATAAGTTCAAATAGGTGCCAGTACTACTGGTAATGAGTGGAGGACAGAGGAGCCTCTTAAAGAAGAAGTTACAGGTCTGCGAGAGCCAGAAATCTTGCTTGTTTTTTAGGTGACAAAATACTTATTTTCCGCCATAATTTGCAAATAAACTCTTTCCAAATCAGACAATGTGATTTTCTGGATTTTTTTTCTCATTTTGTCTCTCATAGTTGAGGTCTACCTATGATGTCAATTACAGGCCTCTCTCATCTTTTTAAGTGGGAGAACTTGCACAATTGGTGGCTGACTAAATACTTTTTTTCCCCACTGTCCATACAAACACAACATTGGGGGGAGGTTTTTAAATCAAATATAGTACATGTTTGGTGCTCACATGGTGGCATGGGCTCAGGAGCCGATTCTGTGTCATTAGCAGCTGGCATCTATAACATATAGCTGATACCTGGCTGCAATTGCTAGGCTCAAAGCCAGGTCTGATTCTAGATGTTTAACCCTTTAAATGCTACTGCCAATAGCAGCTGCATCTAAGGGCCAAATGTATGAAAACTGTCCAAGTCTAAAACTCAGTTTGTTGCCCACAGCAACCTATTACAGCGCCTCTCTCATTTTTTCAGAGCACTATATGAAATGAAAGGGGAACTCTGATTGGTTTCTATGTGCAACAAAGTGAGTTTTAGACCTGGACAGTTTTCATACATGTGGCCCATAGTTTTATACTTACTAAATAATATAAGGAGGAAATACCGCCTTGTGCATCCCTGGACATGCAAATACAGTGGTACCTTGGTATAAGTCCGCTTTAAAATATGTCCAACTTGATATCAGCCCTGTTTAGATGTGGAAAATTCTGTTTGCTATACAACTATTTGTTTGGAATACAATTCAAGGGGCTGTAATAGCATTATCTAGAATGACCAAACAATGTCACATTTCTGAAACATCCTGAGGAGAAGGCAGAAGCAAAATTATTTTTACAGAGTTTTAGGAAAGGTCAGACAGAACCAGGTCCAAATAAGGTTCTGACAGAAGAAGAGATAGAAAAGAGATAAATTTGGTCAGTTTTGATATATGTACAGTATATATTTCACCCACTGCATTTGTATTTTAGTATTAGTTATATTATCATTATAAGTATGATTTTTTTTCCCCTTTATTTCTTGTTGGGAAAGTCTGTTTGGTATACAGCCAGTTGGATATAAGTCCAAGGTTCTGGAGCGGATTAATGACTTATACAAAGGTACCACTGTAGTTTAATAAAGAACACAGACTCAGGGATTCAAAGCACGAGCCATATCCTCAACCGCCAGCAGTGTCGGATGGGCGGCCTGGTGCCCACAGGGGATTTGATCTTGGGGGCCCACCCTACAGCTACTTACATAAAAATATTACCAGCCTCTCGGACATAAATGCGCCCATTTTATCACATAACAGAGTGTGATAAACAGAACTGTAAAGTGTAGTACGCATTAATACCAAGTGAGCCACATATCTGTCTGTCCCACATGTCTGTGTTTCACACATTTGTCACAGTTTAACATATCAAAGACACATGGCTAAGTAGCTGTATCCATGTCCCCCCTCCACTCCCACACCAGCCCGCATACCATATTCCCCTTCATGTTTTCCTTGGTCACGCACCTCGCCATTATATAGCCCCTATAGCCTACCCTATGCCCTGCCTGCCTATATATGGCCCCTATAGCCTACCCTATGTCCGGCCTGCCTATATATATGGCTCTATAGCCTACCCTATGCCCTGCCTGCCTATAAACAGCCCCTATAGCCTACCCTATGCCCTGCCTGCCTATATATAGTCCCTATAGCTTACCCTATTCCCTGCCTGCCTATATATAGCCTCTATAGCCTACCCTATGCCCTGCCTGCCTGTATAGGGCCTCTATAGCCTACCCTAAGCCCTGCCTGCCTACATATATGGCCCTATAGCTACCTAAACCCTGCCTTCCTACCTATATTGCCCCTATACCCTGCCTGCCTATCTATATGGGGCCCTATAGCTACCTAAACTCTGCCTATCTATATGGGGCCCTATAGCTGCCTAAACCCTGCCTATGTGGGCACTCTATTGCCTACCTAAACCTTGCCTAACTAAACCCTGCCTGCCTAAATGGACCCCATATAGCCATAGGGAGGGGGGGGGGCAGGGAGTGAGGTTCTAGAAAAGTGAAAATTCTAAGATATTTTTGTCTAAATCTCCAGGGACAAGCGGCCAGGAGAAGTCATGATGGTGGTCTGGACCGGATGCAGAACATCCACGATGATCACCTGCACCCGCGATCCAGCCGCCGCTCACATGCGCCGATCACCAGCCCCGCCGATCCACCTGCACACATACCAATCACCAGCCCCTATCTCCAGCCCCGCTTACCTGCACCCTGTCCCGCGATCCAGCCGCCGCTCACCGCGCCGATCCACCTGCAGTCGCTCACTGCGCTTTCCGCATCCGCTTTCAGGATGCAAAGCGCAGCTGATACGTACCAGGAGTGTGGAGCGCTTTTGGACAAGTACCAAAAGCGCACTCCATTATCTCCTATGGGCTTTCACTTGTCAATTCTTAAAGCGGATGCGAAAAGCACAGTGCAGGAGAGCTCTCAAAAGCGCATTGCTGATCTCCCGTGGGAACAGCGATGCGCTTTTGCCATTCAACTCAATGTTAATCACACTGACAATTGTTAGATCCGTTTTGCGGATCCGTTAAACAGATCCGTAAAACGGATCACAAAAACGCCGTGTGAACAAGCCCTAAGACAAAATCAACAGTGTTCTTCCTTCAGTCTCAGGGATTTACAACTGCCCAGTAGGACTAGGAATTGATAGTTTTCAACAAAATATCATACAAGTGCGCTATCTGCGCCAAACAGATTCACCGAGCGCAATAAAACTATTCAGGAGTTACACGGATGAGAAATTGCTTTTTTGCAGCAATGACAAACGAAAAACAGTTGCTAGAAAATTTTTCTATCAGAATTCTCGTACAACGTAGCAAATTTGAAAAAATAGGGGGCCCGCACCACACGTGCAATACAGCTATTTACAAGTTATACTGTAAACAAACAGTGGTTTTTGCACCAATGAAATACACCAATAGTAACTAAGAAATTTCTGTATCCAAATTTAATTAGAAGGTGGCTATTTGAAAACAACTGGGGCGAACCAAAGTGCAATACCGCTATTTAAATGTTATACGGATAATAAAAGGTGTTTTTGGCACCAATAAAAATATAACAGCAATTACTAGCAAATTTCTGTATCATAATATAAGTACAAGATGGGTCTTTGAACAAAAATGGCCTGTGCCAAAGTGAAAATCACCTAATTAAATTGTGTACAGATAATAAAAGGTGGTTTTTGCACCTATGAAATACACCTGCAATTGCTAGCAAATTTCTGTATCATAATATAAGTACAAGATGGGTCTTTGAACAATAATGGCCTGCGCCAAAGTGAAAAACACGTAATTAAATTGTGTACGGATAATAAAAGGGGGGTTTTTTGCACCAATGAAATATAAAAAGCAGTTACTAAACATTTCTGTATTTCTAATGTAAGTACAAGATGGGTATTTGAACAAAAATGGCCTGCGCCAAAGTGAAAATCACCTAATTAAATTGTGTACGGATAATAAAAGGTGGTTTTTGCACCTATGAAATACACCTGCAATTACTAGCAAATTTCTGTATCGTAATATAAGTACAAGATGGGTCTTTGAACAAAAATGGCCTGCGCCAAAGTGAAAAACACGTAATTAAATTGTGTACGGATAATAAAAGGTGGGTTTTGCACCAATGAAATACAACAGCAGTTACTAGAAAATTTCTGTATCCTAATGTAAGTACAAGGTGGGTCTTTGAACAAAAATGGCCTGCGCCAAAGTGAAAAACACCTAATTAAATTGTGTACGGATAATAAAAGGTGTTTTTTGCACCTATGAAATACACCTGCAGTTACTAATTTCTGTATCCTAATGTAAGTACAAGATGGGCTTTGAACAAAACCGGGCTGCACAAAATAAAAGGTACTGTCTTGGGGTTATACTAGATTCCGATCTGTCTTTCGTCCCATATATCCAATCCCTTGCCCGCTCCTGTCACCTGCACCTCAAGAACATCTCCAGAATCCGTCCTTTTCTCACTGTGGAAACAACTCAAACTCTCATTGTTGCTCTTATTCATTCTCGTCTCGACTACTGTAACTCCTTACTTATCGGTCTCCCTCTGTGCAAACTCTCCCCTCTCCAGTCTGTCCTGAATGCAGCAGCCAGGCTTGTCTTTCTTTCCAGCCGCTATACTGATGCCTCTACCCTGTGTCAGTCACTGCACTGGTTGCCTATCCAGTACAGGATACAACATAAACTCATCACTCTCACTCATAAAGCTCTCCACAACGCTGCTCCTCCCTACATCTCCTCCCTCATCTCTGTCTACCACCCTACCCGCTCTCTCCGCTCTGCTGATGATATCAGGTTACACTCATCAATCATCCGAACCTCCCATGCCCGTCTCCAAGACTTCACACGTGCGGCACCAGTTCTCTGGAACATGCTACCGCGGGCGATCAGGCACACTCAGAACTCTCATAGCTTTAAAAGGGCCCTGAGAATACATCTTCTCACTCTGGCCTACCAGAATCCCTAATGCTCATTTTTTTCGGCACTTAACTGTATATAGATGTATATAGAGGGTGGCAGGTTCATCCGACTTCTATGTAAAACAACCCCATATTTATGTCACATGGCTGGACCATTGTAAATCTAGCACTTCTTGCACTTCTAGCCCTTCGTCTCTCCCGTACACCCTAATAGATTGTAAGCTCTTGCGAGCAGGGCCCGCACACCTTGTGTCTCATCTGTAAGTACTTTTAATGTGTAATGTCTGCACGTTTACCCTCAAATTATAAAGTGCTGCGGAATATGTTGGCGCTATATAAATAAAGATTATTATTATTTTTATTATTTCACCTCAGGTGCGAGGTGTGCTAGCCAAAAACTAGTAAAAAAAAGCCATTTCAATGTAGGTTCAAAGCAGAGTCTGGGCTGCACAATATACACTCTTCAAAAGTCTGCCTGTCTGTCATTGTTCGCCCGAACCCTCCTTCCCACCCCCGCGGCTCTACAGCGCTAGATGCTTCTTTAAAAGTCTCAGCCTAACTAAGAACTGAAATTCTCTAATCTACCTATGTTCTAATGTTCACAGCTAAAAGCATAGTTGTCTGTGCTAACAAAGAGAACTGTGTCTCTGAGCTGAGCTGTATTGAGGAGAGAGCTAACACACGTCCTGCTCTTATGAGACACACTGACACACTGGTGCTGAAAAGGAAGCGCTGTTCTATGCAAAACGAGTTCATGTGATATTTCCAGCCACTGACAACCATACACATCACAGTCATGACGTCACACACCCAGCACACCCTGCTCTATGCTCTAAGCTGATTTGCTGGCCGCCAAAATGACAGGAAGCGCCGAAAATGGCACGATAGTAATAGATTATGCGCAGATTCTCACCTAAATTATCGCGTGATCGGAAATTTCCGATCAATCTAAAAACCATGCCGATTTCAACTTTGTCGATTATAATCGCTTATCCCTACTTATCAGAAAAACGTCACCTGTGAGTCACAAGATGTAAATACACTTTAATCACATATGTCTGCAGAGGCTGTGTACACTGGTATCTACAACTATATGGTCACTGTATGGTGGTTATATACAGTCTGCAGAGTTTGTGTACACTAGTATATACCACTATATGGTCACTATATGGCGGTACTATTGGTCTTTTTATACTGATCAGTAATTAAGTAGGGGTATTATTTAGTCACTATATGGTGGTAATTTGTGGTCATGTTCTGGTGGTATAATCAGGTCCATATGTAGTAGCTTTACTGGTAATGTTGGTTTTGGTATAGTGGATTTGTTTGGTAGCAGTATGATAGTGAGAAGCATGGTGAGGTATTTGCCCCTTGTATTATCTAACTGCATGTCCTGGTAAATGTTCGTGGTCAGGGAGGTGGGCGGGGGGGGGGTAGGAGCCCAGGCTTCTCTAGTTAATATGGAGACCACATAGTGGTCCAACACCAGCTCAGGTCACATCACATTACAGTAAATACAGCACTGATCCAATGTAGAAGCAAAATAACCCCTGACGTCAGGGACTCACATTAGACGTCATCTTTGATGAGTCTTTCTCTTCTCTCATGAGTCGTTCTTTTTCCCTTTTCTTCTCCATCCGTTCCACTCCGCCATGATGACTCATGCCTGCAGAATTTACACACAAATATCTTAGAATCCTCACTTTTCCAGCACCTCTTTACCTGTTCCCACCTCTATACAAACTTTCCAGGGTTGGGAGAGCGGGTACAAGATAGTATACAGTCAGTTAGGGCCCACTTTAGAGAGTGTACAGGCAGTTAGGACCCCTTTAGACAGTACATAGCCAGATAGAGCCCCTTTAGACAGTATACAGGCAGTTAGGGCCCCCTTTAGATAGTATACAGGCAGTTAGGGCTCCCTTTAAGTAGTATGCAGACAGTTAGGGCTCCCTTTAGGTAGTATGCAGGCAGTTAGGGCCCCCTTTAGAGAGTGTACCACTATATGGTCACTATATGGCGATACTATTGGTCTTTGTATACTGTTCAGTAATTTAGTAGGGGTATTATTTAGTCACTATGTGGTGGTAATTTGTGGCAGTTAGGGGCCACTTTAGACAGCATACAGACAGTTAGGGCCACATTTCTCATTACAAAAAAAAAAAAATCTCACCTCTCTCCTGCTCCCGGACACAATAAGCTGCCTGACGGCTTCTAGTGAGGTCCAGCATAGGCGGCGCGATGATGTGATGTTACTGCGCCGCCTACGTCACCACTAGAGGCTGGCGCCTGGTAGGCTTAGGGCCTAACACGTTAGGCCTACCAGGGTGAATAGTGGAGTGGAGTGCCTTAGGCGCTCTGCTCTACTGACACCACACAGCCCCGGAAATCGAGGACATTAGTCCTCGACTCCCGGACCCCGTCTCTGAACGCTCGGGACACACAGCCCGGTCGTTCAAGATAAAGGATGTGGCGGCCGGGCAGGTGCCCTACCACTGTCGGCCTAGACTACTACCTCTCTGGGGTAGGAGGCCTTGTAGCATCCACTATGTAAGCTACAATAATCGTTCCGTCCATTGGTCTCGAATGAGAAGTCTGAGGAGACAAGGAAGGAGCTCCCATATGGCAGTTGTAAAACTCAATGTTCAATCATCATATATACCTCATGCCAAAAATGAGCAGCGATCTCTTGCTCATGATCTTCACATGATCTTTCATAGTTACAAACAACCTCCACCAGGGCAACCCCAAAACCTACATGCCCAAGTAAGTAATGGAATGGCTGAGCATCAGTGTCCGCTATCAGGGTGAAGAATAATAATAACATAAAAAGACATTTAACATTTACTGCACACAGTTGACATTAAGGGCATGTCCCCCCGGCCGTCTGAAAAACCGGTCGCAAACTAGTACAACGGGCTCCTATGGAAAACCCGTGCAGCAGTCCCCACTGCACGGTTTTTCTGCCCGCGGGCCGCCCGAAATAACATTCTACATTCACATTCCTTTGTCCGGTTTTCGGACAGAATATATGCAAGTGAATGTGAAGGGGGGGGCCTTTTCTCCACTCATCGCAGGACAAAACAGGACAAATACCGGTCGGTTTATCCGACTGGTATTTGTCCATTGCCGTGTAAACGGCCCCTAAAAGGAACCTGTCACATAGGTTATGCCCCCGTTGCTGAGGACACCACAAGCTAGTGTCAGACCTGCTGTTTCCAGTGCTGTGTCTCATATTCTGACAGCATGTCTGACACTAGCTTGTGCTGTCCTCAGCAAGGGGGCATAATCTGTGTGACAGGTTCTCTTTAACTAAAAAGAAGTCAATACTGACCTACAGGACTATAGACTACAGGAGACCTAAACAACATCTGTTTATTCAAGCCAGTACTCTACCAATACACTGTGGTACAAGCGATCACATTCTGCTTCCAGATTTTGTCAGCTTGTTCCTGCATTATTCTACAGAATAAACTTTGGGAAATGAGATTACGTCGGATAAAAACATATTATAAAGGAATTGCTGCTAATATAATCATTCATGGTTGTTTTCTAGCATACATTATTTTAAAGAATTGTACAACTGAAACTTCCTTAGCATCACATTTACAGAAACTGCACTATTGCACTCTGATCAAAATGCAATCATTCTTATATTTTAATTTTTCTTTATGAAAAAAGATTAATCACAACTGATGCAAAAAAATACATATGGCACCTTACACAATTCTGCTGAGTTAGAATGTCGTAAAGTGATTCAGTTTGACTAGAGCCCATAATACGCAGCTGAGTCACATTATTGTGACCACTCCCACTTTTGATATCAGTAGCGTGTGGCTCTTGATGGAAGTTTAGTGTCATGATCTGGGTTGGTGAGTATATAAGGTGTCTGATAGGCTGTCTGCAAACTTATCCCTGGCTGCTGTCATGGTTAAAAGGGGTGATTTAACAGAGTTAAAAAAGGGATAATAATCAGCTTTCAGGCCAATGGTGGCAGTATTCTTGAAACATCTGATCTATTAAAATAAATTCAAAATGTATCCTTTACAATTTACATGGTAGAAAAAAATTCCCGACCCCAAAACAACTTTTTTTGGTCATTTCGTGTTTCCCCAAAAATTTTATACAAAAGGATAAAAAAATACGTATCCCAGATTGTAAAAGATAAAAGTTATTGATTGCAGAAAACGCTGCAGCAGCGCAAATTTAACCAATTCTTGACCATGCCATTTAGCCCCCCTTCCTGACTAGGCACATTTAACTTTTCCATAGTAGATGTGGTACCCAGAATCAGCGTCCAAACCAACTGTTTAACAATGTGCCCTATGTAAAATCTGATGTTACACGAGTATTATTGGCACGTAATGTTGGCGTCTTAAAAAGAATTAACATGTCAATTCTTTGACAAATATTACGGGACGATAATAATAATAAAGTGCCAAAGGCAGAAATCTGTCTCCGACATTCTAGGTCGCTCCTTTGTTGAATTTTAACGAGGAAACTAATGCAATCTCGGCATGGACATGTCAACATAATGGTGTGTGACTCACCCTTAATGTTTTATTCAACAATATTTTATTTGTGCATGTATGTTAAATTTTAGTTGTTACATTACTGAGCCCCCTGCAAAGACTGTGAAGTGAGGGGTAAGTTTGCCTGGGAAAAGGGCGTGCTAGCTTGTTGCTGTCTTTGTGATTCCCTCCCCGCTCCCATGGAGCACACAGCAGATATAATTATGTACAAGGGGGAAAAGTATTCAGAAGGTCGGGTTGCTGCCATGAGTTCACCCTGTTCGTGTTGACCCAGGTCTTTTGCCCACACAACAACGCCTCAGATCTAATGAGTGTAGAAGTTTATAATGTAGTTTTGTCCTTGTGCAAATAAAAAAGCACGATGCGTGCAAGTTTCCTTATATCCCCTCTTAGCTTAAAGTGTCTCACATCTGCAGCAACTACAAGGGAAGTGAATACTATGCAATTTTAAGGAATGTCCACTATATCCCTGTGAGAAAAAATAAAGTAGTTCAACATGCCCCTGTCCTATATATTAGTATAGATCACAGTTCGGAAATGTATCATGAGTTATAGTAACAGACAGGGTCACTGCTGTCAATCCATTTGTTAAGAGGCAGGGGAACAGGCCACACACGGGGTTTAAAAAAGCACTGGACAGATGCAGTGAGCTGTCCTTCCCCTCCCTCTATTACAAAAAGCAATTCTGTGCGGGAGGGGCTCTCTGCTCCGACTGTCTTCAAAGACTGAGGGGTCATAAAAGACCTGACACCTAAAATAAGGATAAAAAGGGCGGCTGTATAGGTTTGGGAGTGATGAATCCCGTAACGGGTAGCTCAAAATTCGTAGGACTTTGTAATGAACAATATTTGCAAAGGGTGTTTTTTTTAAAGATCTTTTAATTAAAACCCAATCATTGTAGCGAGACAACCCCTTTAATTATTGTATTTTACACATTATGTCCCCCATAAAGCAGGCACCATGGCTGCAAAGGAACTGAAAATGGAAGTGAGGGGAGATAAGTTTGCCTGGAAATCTGGCTGCATTCTATGCTTGTTAGGAAGGAAGCATTAGGGGGCTTTGATGAATTACCCAGAGCGCTGGATGGAGAAATAGAAGATAATTATTATGTACAAGGAACACAATGTATTCAGAAAGTCTTCAGACCCCTTCACTTTTTTCAAATTTTTGCCACATTTACCAAAACTGTCTACCAGTGAAACTGTCTTTGATGCCCACAACAACCAATCCGACCTCAGTTTTTATTTTTATTTTTTCAAAGCAGTTTAAGAAAGTTTTTATTAATGTAGCTCTTTTGTTCCTTGTGACAAAATAAAAAAAGTTCACGCATTTCCCCGTCATTCTGCCCTTAACACCCCATTATAAAGTGAAAACAGAATGTTAGTAATCATTGCTAATGCAGCAGAATGGGCGTGCTTTAGGGCAGCTGCAATGTATGCAATTTTAAAGGAACCTGTCACATAGGTTATGCCCCCCTTGTTGAGGACAGAACAAGCTAGTATCAGACCTGCTGTTTCCAGCGCTGTGTCCCTTATTCTGTAAGATGCTGTAGTTTTCGTGTATTTAATGCTTAAATCTGCAGTTTTCAGCCTGAAGAGTCATTCGAAGAGTCCTTCAGAGAGTCAGTTTTTTTCAAACCCGGCCAATCGGAGACTAGCCCCGCCCACCTCAACTGACAAACCTATTACTTTGAATAGGTAGAAACATGTGAATAACTGTCAGTGGGCAGGGCTAGTCTTTGGTGGGCGGGGCTAACTCCTACTTATGAAAAAAAATTGAGGGGTAAATGCTCTAAAACTGCTGCATCTTACAGAATAAGGGACACAGCGCTGGGAACAGCAGGTCTGACACTGGCTTGTGCTGCCCTCAGCTAGGGGGTCATAACCTATGTGACAGGTTTCTCCACGATGAGCGGAGGGACATGCCCTTAGCTATACTCAGAACTCACATAGAAGTGAATAAGGATGATGGCCACTAGTGCCGCCCTCCTCATTCACACGCATGACCGGATTGCAGTTAGCTGCGAGCGGCCATCAAAATTGATTTTGCATCGTGAAAAAAAACGCTTTAAAGGGCTTTTCTCAGAATGTAGTTTCAAAGAGCCCCAGCCACCTTTAGACTCACACTGGCATATCAGCTCTGCTATTCCTATTGCAGTGACATGAGTGCTGGAGATTTATAAGTTGTTGTATACAAGGTTTCAGAGCTCTAAAGAGGGAAATTAGTCAGTTAGGGCGACATGTATGTACGAGGCTACGTTAGAAGTCTGTTGACTTTTCAGACTGGCGCAGCACTACTTGCTATATTTTTAACCAGGCACACTCCAAAATTAGGTGCATTATAAAGCGCCCATGGCACTTTGTAATGCACCTAAGATCGAGGGGCATGCTGGAGGCGTGTCGTACTACAACCATCCGATTCTACACTTTTATGACTTTTGAAGGCAATTCCAGGTGCATTAGTGTTGGATCAGGTAATCCACTTTTAAAGTGGTCTACCTGAGCCAGAAGTGTCGCTTTGTAGCTAGAAAGAGCTAAATCTATGACATGCAGTAGAACACGTTCATAGATTCAGGCGAATTCTACACTACTAATGCGCGCAATAAAACTGGCGCCTGGGTGCCAAAAAACATACATGTCGCCCTTAGTTAGGAAAAAAAACTCCATTGCTAGAAATAAGACTTTGCAGGGAGTGACTCGTAATGGTCAAACTCACTAAATTACAGCAATCAGATAGGACAGAGCAGGGACAAGTACAGAGAGATGGTCAGTTACCAGATAAACTTGTGTATTCTAAGAGGAGAGAAAATCTTTATCTCCTGACCAAAGCAAAATCAAAACAACAATGTATTTGGTAATAGTTATTTTTTTCCTACATGTTAAATGCTAATCATTAAAAATAAGTGTCTCCAGAAGGTGATGAGACCAGGGAGTGACATGTGGGCTGCATTTAGTGTAAAATGTGTATAAGGGTGCTTTCACACAGTGCGTTTTTTGGTACGTTTTTGATGCGTTTTTTTAATGCGTTGTTTTTGTGCAGGAAAGCACAGCAATTAATGCTGTACATTGCTGTACAAAAAATCGCGATTTTTACCGTGATTTTGTGACAGCAATGTAAAGCATTAAATTGCCGTGTCTTCCTGCAACAAAAAAACGCAACAAAATCGCCACATGTTGTCCAAAGCACACTACAAGATGCCCTACCCTATTAAGGCATAGATGTAGAACAGATGTAGAACAGAGATACCATTAACAACTTCACTCTATAATGTGAGGACTCTATCAGTCATGCCCCAATCTATATGGATAGCCCAAAAATGTATGTTTGTGATAAAAAAAAAATAATATTTGAAGTATATCGATTCTGGGATGATACTGTCACCTTGTAGGACAGTTGACAAGTTTGAGCTTATTAAATGCAACAGAAATTTAGGGCAGAAAAACTGGATGGACTGCTTCGGCTAAGAAACATTACGGAGTTTTAACATGTTCAGATAACTTATGGAAATCCTTTAAAAAACTTGCTATCCTCTTTAAATCACAACAGGAGGAAAAATTTTACTCGTTAAAGGGGTTTGTCTCACTACAAGGATTGCTTTTTATGTTAAAGATCTTGCATAATAACAAAGTCTCTTTGGAATATGTATGTCAATTAACCCCTTAGGTTTTTCACAGAAATTAAAGAAATGTGAGGTGAAATTTCTAAAATTTCACTTTTTTTTTTGCAGATTTTAAATTTTTATACTTATTCTCTGAACAGGGTTGATGGGACAAGGTTTATGCCACTTAATATGATTTCCAAGATTCTGCGGGGGGGGGATGTTTTCAGGGATTGATATACACTATGGGGGACTAGTGCGCGATTTTGGGCTCACAACCACAGGCCTCAGTGTAAGAGGAAACACTACCGGACTCTGGGGTCTCATTTTCAATACAATTTTAATTAGGCACCATTTCAGGTTTGCGGAACACCCTAAGGTTGCTAAAACTCAATAAACACCCCTAAAGACCCCATATTGAGATGAAACTTCACCCCTAAGGATATACACGGGGGTGTAGTGTGTTATCGAACACTACAGGTGTTTCACAAAGAAATGTTTTAGCATTACGCTATGATAAAATTTAAAATGTATTTTTTTCCATCAATCCGCATTTTAGCTTAAAAATGTTTCATTTTACAAGGATTGGTTAAAAAGCACCCAACAATTTTGTTACACAATTCTTACTAGTTCAGCAATACCAATATGTGAGTGTAACTGCTAGTTGGGCAATGGGCAGGGCGTACAGGGAGGGTGTGCTATTTGGCTTTTGGATACGCAGAATTCTGAGTGCATGTCTCATTGCAAAAGCCCCAAAAGTAGCAAACAGTTAAACCTTCCAGAAGTTGCCCATTTTGGACTTCAACAACCCTCATGGATCTCATCTAGGGGTGTTATGTGCATTTTGGCGAACAGGATGTTCCATAGTTTTTTTAGCATTGGACCATGAAAAGGAGGAGTGGGGGGGGGGGGGAGGAAGAGGGAACGCAGTTCTGCCATTGTGTTTTGGGCTTCAATTTTACAGCCTTAGCCGGGTGGTATTAATTACATCAGAACTTTACTCTGGGGGTCGGTACAATTACAATAATATAAATTTTATATCGTTTTTTTATGTTTTAGTGCTTTTACAAAATAGAAATGTGTTAAGAAAAAACTCTGCTTTTATGTCGTCATAGTCTGAGAGCCATAACTTTGACGACAGTTGACGTTTTTATTAGTACTATTATGGGGTTCATATGATGCTTTGATCACTTTTTATTAAGGTTTTTGTGAGGTGTTTTGAACAAAATACAGCAATCCTGGTAGTGTTTTTTATTTTTAACAGTGCTCACTGTGCAGTTCCGTGAAAAGTTAGATTTTTTTTTTGGGGGTCGTACAATTACGGCAATAAAAAATTTATATATTTTTTTTATGTTGAAGTGTTTTTTTTTTTTATAAAAAAATATTTATGCTCGCTGTTTTTTGTAGCCCCTAACTTTTTAATTTTTCATATACGAGCTGTGTAAGGGGTTTTTTTTGCGGCATGAAAATGAATTTTAATTGGGACCACTTTGGGGTGTATATGACATTGGATTGCTTTTTATTACAATTGTTGTGCTGCGGGATGAAAAAAATTACAATTTTGACTGTTTATTTTGGGGGTTTTTTAGTGTTCACCCGGGGGTTTTTTAACATGACAAATTTTTTAGGGCAGGTTTTTCGCAAGCGGCGATATCAAATATGATTTTATTTTATTTTTCTCTTTTTTTGGGGCAATTTTGGGGTTGTTTAAAAGGGGGGAAGGCCGGTGTAGTGATTTTATTTTATCCTTTTTTTTACTGTTTTTCATTGTTTTTCTATTTTTCAAAAAAAAATTTTCTTTTACCAAAAGGGAAAATAAATTTTTATAATAGAAATCAAATTACACTTATTTTTGTGTATTGGTCCAACGCAACTGTAACTCCCCATACTGGGCCATGCCCATAGGGCACTATGGGCTGGTGACAAAACAGACAGCCTGGAAGGCATTTAACCTTCTGGGCGCTGCGCAAAACGGCACTCCGATCGGTGCGGGGTTTTTTTGTCCACAGAGACCGGAGGAGATTGCCCCTCCTTTTCCCCCCCTTTAGTTTATAGCGACATATCGGCTGAAGTTAAGGGGTTAATTGCCCCCCCCCCCACCCGGAGTATCTGCGGGGGGGGCCGTTTCTGGGGGATGTCCTGTATATAAGCTAACATACCGCGCAATTTGCGAACTCTGCTTTAAGTTCGCACAATCCTCAGGCGTTTGCATACTCCAGGGTCGTAAAGGGGGTTTAAAACAATATCCTTCTTTTCTTTTAATCCCCCTTGTAGGGGCGCAAGCTCCAAGGTCGATAGCTACAGACCGTTCAATCTCTTGATAGGCTGCCAGAAATGGTTGCATAGTTTACAGCCTGGCTTCTACTGCAGCCTAGTAAAACCAGTAAAACCCCCTAATTCAAAATAAAACCAAGAAAAAGGAACAAAAATTAAATTAGGAACCTTTTTAAACCATTCCCTCCAGATCCTATTTTTTTGTTCCGTTAGCTTTTTAGCGCATGCTTCTATTTTGCTGCCTCCCATAGACCTTCAGGAAGAAGTGACGTCACTTCTTTCTCCCGGCGTGTAATACGTGTCAGCAGGGCCGGGGCAAGGCATTTTGGTCCCCTAGGGATACACCCAAATGGCGCCTCCCTCCCCCCGCTCCCCAAAAATCCCCCCCCCCCCCCCCCCCCCCCCCCAACCCCTGGCCAGGGGCCTGTCACTAATTTTCTGCATATTCCACATAGCCCCCTGCCCATCTCCTCAGCAGTCACTGCACAATGGAAACACCCTGAAAAATTTTTGTTTTTTCAAAACCCCGCCCCCCTCCATGGGACGTGTAATACCCTAAAAAACAGTCACCGAATAATCCCCCATACATGGAGCAAATCTACCAAGAAGATTGTTACTTAAAACTCTCCTACAAACCAAACCCAAAATTTTACTCAAAGGACCAAAAAATCCCCCCCGACCCGCCGAACGGGAACCCCCACATTGACTATCAGCTGTACACAGGCTCTGATTACATATCCCACCCGCCATACGGGTGACCATAAGTGGTAATACTAGTTTTATGAACGCTCTGCAGACAAAAAAGGGATTACACTGCAGTTACATTTAGTGACTACCGGAGACGTCTTTTCTACCCGCGTCGTTCCTTTTCCCCTTTTCTTCTCCATCCGGTCCAACCTTCATGCCGATTGCCCCCCCAATACTCGTCCCTGCGATTTGGACACAAAAAATTTTAAAGAACCCTCACATTCCACAACTCCTTTTTTTAAAAGGGATACAAGTCCCCTCAGTTAACAGGTATAAGATATAGGGCACCCCAGGGAGGGGATATAGACATAGGGGGACTCCAGGCAGGTTAATAGCTATAGGGGCTCGGGAGGTATATGGGGCACACAGGCAGGGATATAGCTATAGGGGGCCGGCAGTATATAGCAGGGGCTACAGGCAGGCTTATAGGGCCTAAGGCAGGCATTGGGGGGGCCAAAGGCAGGCTTTTAGGGGCCCCCAGGGAGGCATTTGGGGCCACAGGGAGGGATATGGGGGCCACGGAGGCTTATGGGGCCCAGCAGCTTTGGGGGGGCCCCCAAAGGGAGGGTTATAAGGCTACAGGCAGGCTTATTAGGCTACAGGCAGGCGTATGGGGCCACAGACAGTTTATAGGGGCCACAGGCAGGTTATAGGGGCCCCCAGACCAGGTTTTATAGGGGCTACAGGCAGGGTTATAGGGGCCCCAAAGGGGGCATATGGGGGGGTACAGGCAGGATTTGGGGGCCCCACAGGGCAGGCTTTTAGGGGCTACAGGGAGGCGTAGGGGGCCACAGGGAGGCTTAAGGGGTAAGGCAGGCTTATGGGCCACAGGCAGGCATATGGGGGCTAAGGGAGGCAATTTGGGTACAGGAAGGCTTATAGGGGCTACACAGGGTTTTGGGGGGGCCACAGGCAGGTTTAGGGCTACAGGGAGCTTATAGGGCCAAAGGCAGGTTATAGGGCCAAAGTCATGGTATGGGGGGTACAGGGGGGGTATGGGGGCCAAGGCAGGCGGTATGGGGGCCCAAGGGGAGGGTTATAGGGGACGGCAGGCTTTTTTTGCGCCACAGGAGGGCATATGGGGGCCCCAGGAGGCTTTTTAAAGGGGTAAGGCAGGCTTATAGGGGCTCAGGGGAGGGTTTAGGGGCCCCCAGGCAGGGATATGGGGGCCACAAAAGGGAGGCATATGGGGCCCACAGGCAGGCTTATAGGGTACGGCAGTTTTTATAGGGGGCCACAGGCAGTTTTTATAGGGCCCAGGCGGGGTTTATAGGGGCCACAGGGAGGGTTATAGGGCCAAGGGGCATATAGGGCCCAAAGGGCGGCTTATAGGGCCCCAGGCAGGGATAGGGGGCCAAGGCAGGCTTTAGGGGCCCCAGGGAGGCTTATAGGGGCTACAGGCGGCTTATAGGGGTTTAAAAAGGCAGGTGTTTGGGGCCACAGGCATTATTTAGGGGCCACAGGGGGGTTTAGGGCCACAGGCAGGGTTATAGGGCCACAGGAGGCATATGGGGCAAGCAGGGATATAGGGGGTACAGGGGGGGCATATAGGGGCTACAGGCAGGCTTATAGGGGCCAAGGCAGGCTTAAAAAGGGCCACAGGCAGCTTATAGGGGTCAGGCAGGATATAGGGCTACAGGCAGGCAATGGGGGTAAGGCGGGATAAGGGGCCCAGGCAGGGTTATAGGGGCTACGGCAGGGATTATAGGGGCCCAGGAAGGTTTTTGGGACTACAGGCAGGCTTAGGGCCCACAGGGCTTATAGGCACAGGCAGGCATATGGGGGCCACAGGCAGGCTTTTATAGGGCCACAGGGAGCTTTTTTAGGGGCTACAGGCAGGCATATAGGGGCCACGGCAGGCAAATAGGGGCCACAGGCACATATAGACTAAGGCAGGGAAAAACAACAACATTCATACTTACCTCTCCCGGGGGGCTCCCCTTTTTGGGCCCCCCCTCCACGCCGGCGCCCTCCGGCACTCCCGGGGGCCGGCCTGTGACCGCTTGCGCCCGAGGAGAGGCAGCGTCCCTACATCATTATCGCGACGCGCCGCTGGGGGCCGCCGGGGGCGGCGGGTCCCACGCTAGAGACCCCCGGGGCCCCCCTGTGTCGGGCCCCGCAGCTCAAAACCAGATCCAGCGATCCTCCGGGAGCGGGCCCCCACACTGTCTGCGGAGCAGGGGCGCTCGCTCTCTGCCCGCAAAGCAGTCACGAGACCGCCCGGCTTTAGGCCCATGGCAGCGGCCTGGAGCCCGGGGGGGCGGGGCCCTGCCTGCGCCCCTTAGGGTAGGCAGAGGGAGGCCCCTAGGCGGTTCGCCCCTTTGGGCCTACCTGTGTCCCGGCCCCGCGTGTCAGAGAAAAACGGGGAGGTAATCATAGCTCTCAATAAGAGCTATAAATTACCTTATTTGCGGGGCGTACTTTAGGCGTATTGCCATTCTTCCATAAAGGCCAGATATGTGGAGTAAATAACTACTAGTTGTCCTGTGGACGTATTCTCCCACCTGACGAGGGGTCTCTTAGCTCCTCCAAGTGACCCTGGGCCTTTTTATCTTTTTTCTTATTAGTGCATCCTTGTCTGGGCTCTCAGTTTAGGTGGACGTTTATGTCTTGATAGGTGAGCTGTTGTGTCATACTCCTTCCATTTACGGATGATAGATTGAACAGTATTCCCTAAGTTGTTCAGAGCTTGTGCTATTTTTTAAAGCCTAACCCTGCAATACACGTTGCCACAACTTTATACCTAAGATGTCTGGTGTATTCCTTGGCTTTCATGAGGTCTTCACAAAACAGCAGTAATTATACTGAGAATAAATCACATACAGATGTACTCTTTTTACCAATTTGGTGATTTCTAAATGCAATGGGTCACACTGGATTTAATTTAGAGGTATTGGAGTACAGGGGGCTTAATAAATATGAATATTACTGCAAATACCAAGATCATTTACAATCCCTAAACATACATTGACTTAAATAGAAAATCTGTGCAGTAGTTCACACTGCATGGATATTCTGCTGGATTTTTTTTACACTGCCGGCGTTCGTAAAAACTTAGAACATGTTCATTCTTAAACTTGGGCGGAAGATGTACATGTCGGTGGTTGAGTGGGGTGGGCGAACCTGCAAACCGTGGTCAGAACCGTCCCCCCAAAACCACGGATTTAATCAGAATCCAGACGGTAGTTTCACACTGCCGTGTGGATGCAACATAAAGGTACAATAAACAAAATCATAATTAAATGTAACATAGAGACTTCAAAGTCCAATAAATAAGTTTAAACATAAATAAAGTACAATATAACTAATTTTCAGTATACATAGTAAAACTATCGTTGTTGCCTATTGCAACCAATCAGAGCTCAGCTTTAAATTTTTTCAGAACAGTATATGAAATGAAAGCTGGGCTCTGACTGGCTGCTATAGACAACAAAGACAGTCTTACTGCTAGACAGTTTTCATACATAAGGCCCATTGTGTAGACTATAGAAAAATACCAAAAAGACATCCCATCTCTAAAAATTAAGGAAAGCGACACTCAATAATGTGCATTTCAGAAACCTGATAAAGGGTTTAGAAACAAGCATTGTAATGTGTTTCTTCTTTTGTAAGATCATGTGGTGTCCTTGTAGGACTGTTAGGGCTTGTTCACACTGCATTTTCACTCCGTGTTAACTACGCTTTTTAGATCCGTCTCTGGGACCGACAGGATGGATCTAACAATGAGCAGTGAGATTATCACTGAGAGCTATGAGGAAGACGCAGCGGCGTTCACATGAGGGATCGCCGCCCGCGTGTTCTCCTCCTGCCTGTCAGCTACGTCTTTGAAAGAATTGACATGCAATTCTTTCAAAGACAGAGCCGGGGAACACGTAGCAATGATCTCTCCTGTGAACGCCGCTGCGTGGTCCTCATAGCCCACAGTGATGATCTCACTGCTAATTGTTTAGCTCCCATCTCTGGGTCCATCCTGTCGATCCCCGAGACGGATCTAAAAAGCGCTTGTAACACGGAGTGAAAACTCCATGTGAACAAGCCCTTAGGCTACGTCCACACGGCAGAGGAAATACTTGTTGGATTTTAATCAGAAGCCGACCAGTATTTTACACTGTTACACTTTTTTGTTGCAGTGATTTTCAGATTTCGTTCAATTGAACAGCACTATGATCCATCATTTTCAAGTGAAATATGGCGGATTCATGTTCTAAGTTTTTTAACCTGATTTTTGGAATTGAAATCTGACCTCAGAAAATCCAGGTTGTGTAGACCATAACTCGGATTTTCTATTGAGGTCAGGGCCGTCTTAACAGCATTATGGGCCCCTGGGTAGAGCTGTTTACTGGGCCCCCAACCAACATTTATCAATACTATCTAACAATATGACTGTTTGGCTAGGTTCACACGGCTTAACTGCGGGGTGTAATTTAGCCCCGCAATTACGCCGTGTGGCCGGGGCGGAAGCGGGGAGCCGGCACTTCGCCGGCCCATAGACCATCACGGCTCGCGGCGCGTATACGCCGCTAGTAATTCACATGTCAATTATCTCCCCCTTCGGCGTATTCGCCGAGCAGGGAGAGGAGATGTAATCCATAGTTCTCTATGAGAACTGTGGATTACCGTAATGAATGGGCCGTTTTCGGCCCGTAATTGGCGCACTCCGGCACGTAATTACGGACCGAAATCCGGCCCATTTTCAGCCGTGTGAACAGGGCCTTTCTGTTGCACAAAGCAACCAATCAGAGATCATAGCGACCAATCAGGGCTTAGCTTTTAATTTTTCAGAGCAGTAAAAGAAATGAAAGCTGAGCTCTGATTGGTTGCTGTGAACAACAAAATCAGACCATTAGACCATTTTGATAAATGCTTATGCTTAACCCCTAAAATCAATGACGCAACTGTATGAGGACTTGCTTTATGCGGGAGAACTTGTATTTTTGGGGGGAGTAGTTTGAGTTTACATTTAAACTACTGCATAGTTCTTTAAAAAGAAATGTCAGCACGAACAGAAAAAAGTGCTTTTCTGCATTTGATTTTTTTTTATGTTTTTTTTATACCATTTACATTTTACACTAAATAACCCGTTACATTAATTTTAAAGGTTATTACGGTCATATGGATACAAAATATTTGTACTTTTTTATGTAATATATGCACAATTTAACTATTTTTATTTTTTATACACTATTTTTTATATTTTTTCCTTTTTTTATCCCATTCAGGGATAACTATTAATGTCTCTATGAATGACAGGGACCAGATGAAGCTTCAGATCACCGCCATTTAACCCTTTGATTGCTGAGGTCTGTGACTGCAGCATAATTAAAGGGGATTCCTGGACTCCATCGGGCACCGGGACCCCTGGTGCCCCGATGGAGCCGGGAGGGATATCTATGCAGTCAGCCCTGGGGACCTAGAGTAGCTCCAGTGCTGTCTGTAAGCCAGCTGTCAGGGCGAAACTGGGTGTTACTCCAAAACAGCCTTTTTCATACTGATACATATTTTAATGTATTATCATAAAAGAAGTATAATGTATTTGCATACAGGAGTGTGATATAACATTTTTAAGTTTAAAAAAAAAAAAAAAAAAATAAAAAGTGTAAATAATTATCCCTCAATGGGAATAAAAAACCTACAAAGTGTAGAAATAAATCAAAATACATTTTTTATTAAAAAATTATTGTGCATATATTACACACACAAAAAAACGAACCCTATTAGGTATCCACGACCATAATAACATGTAGAATTAACAGGTTATTTATTGTGAAATGGTATAAAAAAATGTAAAAAAATGCAAAAACACTTTTATGTTCACTCTGCAAAGATTTGTTTTTAAAAAATTATGCAGTAATTTATATGTAAACTACTCACCCAAAAATTTCAATTTCTCCGCATTTAAAACAATTCCTCATACAACTGCTGCTATAGAGAAAAATAAAAGTTGTGACTGTTGAAATGCGGGGAGGTAAAAATATAAAATGTAGTTGTGTCATTAAGGCCTTTTCAGGCAGCAGGGTCTTAACGGGTTAACGTCATTTTTCTTTACTAAATAAAGTGTTTTTTTATTGGGGAAACAGGTTTTGTGCAGATTTTTTTTCTTTTAATTAGTCATTTACTTTATTTTTTTTAAATCTCAATCTGTGATTAGGATTTTGTGGGATCTAATGGGCACAGAACAGCTGACCACATGCTGCATCATATAACAGATTTATGTGATTAGCCACCCTGTGCCCCCAGGACATGCAGCAGTCTATATAACCTATGAGCTGCTGTGTGGCTGGGGGCACAGGGTGAGTAACCACATAGAGTTGTTACATGATGCAGCATGTGATCTGCCATCCTGCCCCGTTTCACCCCGTAGAGCCCCTGTACCTTCTTCTGCTGTGCTGAGCCGGGTCCCAGTCCCAGAGGACTCTGCTGCAGTTTGAATTCCGTGACTATGGCCACAGCGAGGTGCCCAGAGACAGCCGGCAGGTGAGGGAGACGTCTTGAGGGGGAGTAGGAGCAGTAAAAGAAACATTGAGGATACACTTCCCCCGGCGGGGGAGGAGCGGGGGGGGGGGGGGGGATGCTGCAGCCCTGCTCTCATATCAGCTCCTGAGTTACTGCCGCGCAGGCAGGACAGGAATTAAAGCAAAGACACAGCAGCCTCTACTGTATTTAAGCGATAGATGGCATGCCTGTGTTTACACTGACTCCTGGCAGGGCCCCTTGATTTCATTTGGCCCCCGGGCAGTGGCCTACCTAGCCCAATGGGAGAGACGGCCCTGATTGAGGTCTATGGGGATGATTAACATTTGGATTTTTGCAGATTCTAAATACTGACTTTAGACATTGCCTTAGATACTTTTACTAAGTTTTTAGAGAGATGGTGTCTTTTTAGTATTTTTTTTATAGTGAAAACAGTGATCTTCATATATGAAACTAACAGTACAATGTGGCCTATAGCAACCAATCACAGCTCAGCTTTCATTTCATATACTGCTGGGGAAAAATGAAAGCTGAGCTCTGATTGGTTGCTGTAGACAACAAAGAAAGTCTAAGGCTATGTTCACACGGCTTATTTTGGGACAGATTTCAGTCCGTAATTCGCACCATACTGCGCGAATTACGGGTCAAATCTTTCCCCATCATTACGGTAATTCCCCAGTTCTCATAGAGAACTATGGATTCGTACTTCTTCCCGAGACGCCGGCGATATCCAGGGGCCCGGGGAGTAATTGGAATCCGGAATTACAGCGGATGTAAACCCCTGTGGCAATTATAGTTCCCCAATGGGCCGTTTGGGGTGGGCCCCCCTTCAAACTCAACGGGTCCCCCCCAGCCAACGCTAATTTTATAGGGGTGCGAAACCCCTCCAAAATTAGCCGTGGTAAAATAAGCCTTATTCCACAAAACCCCCCAAAATCATTGTAGAACCTCCCCCTCCTGCACATCTTTATTAACGGCCAAACGATCTCTACTTTCAAAATGGGTTGGATTCTAATGTCCCCTCAGTCCAAGAAGTGATCTTTCTGTCAAGCACCATCTTTGAGATGGATAAACTGGACATCATCAGAACCAAAAGACCCCGTCCTCCAAAATTCTTTAAAAAAAGGGGAGATTTTTTAAAAACACACACCTCGGATGAGATTAGGGGAAGTCATGAAGCCTTTCGTTTACCGTCCTGGGATCTTACTTCCCCTCCTAGCGGGTCAACTGGGTCGATTGGAAGTTGGAAATCCACCCACTTGACTCATCTTCTCTGCCCGGCTGTGAGAGCTGCCTTTTCCTACGAACGAATTCCATCTATGGTTCCCACCCTACCTTCAGCCAAAAAACGAAGCCCTCACTGTATTATATATTATACCTCAACTCTCAGCAGCCCTGTAGTAACCCTCGTCCTGGATAAACTGATTTAAGTGTATTAATATGACCCAAGTGCCAGGTTATAGTTATGGTTTATTTTGGTTTTGTACTTAATTTTTATTTATTTTTTGGGGGAGTGGGGGGGTGGGGTGGGCTAGCATTGTATTATTTACCATTGCATAGAGTCTCAGCTTTACCTCATAATTGTGTTAACTCTATTGTCTATATATAGGTTATTTATATTGTGACTGATATCTCTGTTAACGATTTACTTTTTTATTCCTATGATGACATATATATTTTGTATGTTTTGTTTGTTGTAAGCTGACACTACCTTGTTTCTCTTGTGCCCAATTCAATTCTGTTTATATGTTTTAAACTTTGAATAAAAATTATGTTTAAAAAAAAAAAAAAAAAAAAAAGAATTGACATGACAATTCTTTGAACGGATCCGAAAGACACATCAGAAAGACACATGTAAACACGCATCAGTGATCACTTGTCTGAACGCCGATGCGTGTTTTACATTGGAACCCATGTAAATCACACTGCTCAATGCTAGATGCGTGTTTGGGTCAGTTTAGGGTCCGAAACACTGATCCAAACACACATCTGAAAACTGATCCAAAATCGGATCCAACACACCGTGTGCGCATGTGCGGTGCGCATTGCGCAGCGTATTTGCGCTTTATACACGGCGAGATGCGTGCCGCAATTACGGTAATCCATAGCTCTCATAGACAACTATGGATTATACCTCCTGCCCCCGTGCATACAATACAATCGTATTGTACGTGCGGGAAGATAAGTGACATGTGACATGTAATTTATTCGCGGCGCAGAGTAATGCATGTCTATGGGGCTGCAGGCCCCCCTGCGCCTCGGCAGCGCGAGCTCCCAAAACACACGACGTATTGCGGCGCATACTGTAAGCGCCGCAGTACATGGTGTGAACATAGCCTTACTGTTAGAGTACGTTTACATGGCGTCTTTTAGACTGTATTTTTGGGCATAATTGTTCTGCAATACGGCCTGTAACTACATTAATTCATAGCTCTCAGAGCACTTTGAATTGCCTCCGTCTTCCCCAACGCGTATTGAGCGCTGGGTCAACAAAGTGACATGTCAGGGATAATGCATGTGAATGCGGCCAGTACGTACTTCTAAAACACCTAGCATATTGCAGCGTGTATAGTACATGCCGCAGTACGCTGTGCGAACATACCCTTAGACAATATTGATAAATGTGACCCAAAATGTAAGAAAAAACTGTCACGAGTAGCGTCCGCACCGCTGGCTGCGGGTGCACTTGTTCCTCTGCGCCCCTTCATGCGACCGAGGCAAGCGGCGCTGCGGTCCATATGTCGGGCCGCGGGCGCACTCGCTCCCTCGGGCGCAGTCACTTACCGCACCTCACTCCTGTCTCTCCGCGTCTGACTGCCGGCCAGTGTGCGGGGTCCTGCTCCTTAGGGCGCGCGCGTGCCGGCTCTGTCAGATTTAAAGGGACAACGCGCCGGTTATTGGTTTTGCCAGCCGCTGACCCTATATAAAGGCTCGACCCCCGGAACTTCCTCGCCGAATCCATAGCGCTCTTTACCTATGCGAGGAAGCCTTATTCTGTCCGGTTCTGCTATTCCCGTGTACCAGTACCGTTTGCTTTGCGTCTACCGAGCTTGAACCTTCGCTGCCTGCCCTGACCTTCTGGCCTGTTCCCGACTACGACTCCTTCAACCGATTCTGTACCACGTTGCACCTCGGCTGCCACCGCAAGCAAGTCACATCAGGGGTAGCGACCTGGTGGAATCCCGCCGCAGCAAGTCCATCCCGCTTTGCGGCGGGCTCTGGTGAAAACCGGGACCCACTTAGACTTGGCTCCCTGGTGTGGCCTGTACCACCGCTTGCGGTGGTCCAGTGGATCCACAACCCCGGCTCGTTACAGGTTCTAAATACTGAATACATTGTATGTGATTATTTATGCACTTTATTCTAGTTTTACGATCGCTGGTGTTGTTAGTATACTATATGAACTGTAACAAATTTATTGGACTTTGACATTCTGTCTCTGTGTTACATTTATCTAGGTTTTATTTATTTATTGTACCTTTATGGTCTATACCAGCGGTGGCGAACCAATGGCACGCGTGCCGGAAGTGGCACGTAGGGCCATCTCTCCTGGCACGCGTACCAGGCTGGCCACTCACTGGGTTCCTGACTGTGACCCGGATGCCGCACCGGGAGGGCTCGGTGTCTGGGTCACAGTGTCGGACCTGGGGCCTCTGGCAGCCCCAGGTCTAACACAGCGCGAGTCAGGACCCACCGCGGACCCTCAGCCCTGAGGTGCGCGACGGCCCCATGCACTCAGCTGGGCAGCGACGCGATGTAGTTACATCATCGCGCCACTGCCTGTCCTCGGGCGCACAGCCCGTCTTAGGCTGTGCGACCAAGGAGCTGACAGAGGAGCGTGCCGCGCTGGGATGGAGAGAAGAGGCTGAAGAGGAGCGCGCGGCTGGGACAGAGGTAAGATGAGTATTAGTGTTCTTATTTTTATTTGTGCTGGCTATATACTGGCATGGTGGGGAGAGTTATAGCTATATAATGGCGGGGGGGGGAGAGTGCTGGCTATATACTGGCATGGTGGGGAGAACGGTGGCTATATACTGGCATGGTGGGGAGAGTGGTGGCTATATAATGGCATGGTGGGGAGAGTGGTGGCTATATACTGGGTGGTGGGGAGAGTGATGGCTATATACTGGCATGGTGGAGAGAGCTGGCTATATACTGGCATGGTGGGGAGAGCTGGCTATATCCAGGCTGGTGGGGAGAGCTGGCTATATACAGGCAGTGGGGAGAGCTGGCTATATACAGGCAGTGGGGAGAGCTGGCTATATACAGGCAGTGGGGAGAGCTGGCTATATACTGGCAGGTGGGGAGAGCTATCTGTATACTGGCTGGTGGGGAGAGCTATCTGTATACTGGCTGGTGGGGAGAGCTATCTGTATACTGGCTGGTGGGGAGAGCTATCTGTATACTGGCTGGTGGGGAGAGCTATCTGTATACTGGCTGGTGGGGAGCGCTATCTGTCTGTATACTGGCTGGTGGGGCGCGCTATCTGCCTGTATACTGGCTGGTGGGGAGCGCTATCTGTATGTATACTGGGTGGTGGGAGCGCTATCTGCCTGTATAATGGCTGGTGGGGAGCTATCTGTCTGTACACTGCCTGTGGGGAGCTATCTGCCTGTATACTGCCTGTGGGGACCTGTATATTGCCTGTGGGGAGCTGTATACTGCCTGTGGGGACCTATAAACCTACCAATCTTAGGGGAATTATATACCTATAAGTAAGGAGTTGTGGTAAAGTGAGGATTCTAAGATATTGTGTCTAAATCTGCAGGGACAATGTTGGTCGGGAGAAGTCAGCATGAAGGTGTGAACCAGTTTGGAGAAGAAAAGGGAATACGAACGACTTATCGGAGAAACGTCCCCTGTGAGTCACTAAATGTGCCTGAAATGTACCTTTATATACTCGGTATAAGCCGCCCCGAGTATAAGCGAGGCAACCTACTTTCCCCCAAAAAACGGGAAAATTATTGACTCGAGTATAAGCCTAGGGTAGAAAATGCAGCGGCTACTGGTAAATTTTAAAAATAAAAATGATCCCAAAAAAAAATTTTACATAGGCAGTTTAATGTCCCCCATAGGCAATTATAGGCTTTATACATGGCCCTATATGCAGGTATAGGCAGGTATATGTCCCAAATGGCACGTATATGGCCCCATAGGCATGTAATAGGCAGTTATATGTCCCCATAAGCAGATAATAGGCAGGTATTTGCCCATATGCAGGTAATAGGCAGCTATATGGGCCCCATAGGGAGGTTTAGGGCTGGCTGTAGGCAGGTATTTTGGCCCCCCTAGGCAGTATAGGGCAGGTATAAGGGCCGGCGTAGGCAGGGATAGGCAGCTGAAGGCAGCTGTAGGCAGGTATAGGGCAAAGGGTGTAGGCAGCTATAGGCCGGCTGTAGGCAGGTATAGGGCCGGCTGTAGGCAGGTATAGGGCCGGCTGTAGGCAGGTATAGGCAGCTGTAGGCAGGTATAGGGCTGGCTGTAGGCAGCTGTAGGCAGGTGTAGGCAGGTATAGGCAGCTGTAGGCAGGTATAGGAAGTTTTAAAAAACAAAAAAAAACCACTTACCTGGCTCCCCGCTGCTCCGTCCCCCTCGCCGCTCCGCCTCCCCCGCTGTCCGGCCTCCCGCGCGCTGTCCCGCATCTTCTCGGCACAGGCGGGTGGGCGTCTTTAGGCCGCGCACGCAGCGTGATGGACACACGCTGCCCGTGCCCCGGGAAAATCCGGGCGGGCCGCGAGTCTGTTTGCGGCTGCCCGGAGACCACTGCAGGGCAGGGAGCGCTGCTCTGTGCTCCGTTAGTGTATCTCTCCACCTGTATGCGCTCCCGGGGGAGTCGCAAATTTGGTGAAGGGATCGCGGCGATACCCGGACCAGCGCAGCGGGCCCGGACACTGTGCGCCCACTCGGCCTTCAGGTATATGCGCTCCCTGAGGAGCCGCATATAACTGAAGCATCCCTGACGGGGATCGGGCCATCGCAGCGCGAGCGCCAACAGTGACTCGGTATAAGCCGAGGTAGAGTTTTTCAGCACATTTTTTGGGCTGAAAAACTCGGCTTATACTCGAGTATATACGGTAATCTCTTATATGCTCGCAAAGTGTAATGGTTTATATTCAGTAATGGTGTGGCGGTGGTGTTCAGTCACTTTGTGGCGGTGATACGTGGGGTATTATTCGTCACTATGTGGTGGTGATATGTGGTCGTGGTTTTGTGGTATTAATCAGTCAACTGTCTGCTGAGCACCTGTGTACACGGCTATCTACCAAAATATGGTCATTGTATAGTGGAAATATGGCAGAGGGATGGGCTAAGCGGCCGTCACATCCCTCGTATTAATTGTTGTGCGGCCCGATGTCACCTCCCTGCTTCCGGCACTTTGCGGTAACTAAGGTATTTTTCGGTCGCAGTTTCGGCACTAGGTCTCAAAAAGGTTCACCATCACTGGTCTATACAATGTTTGTGGTACTCATACTTTTGACCTCTTAATTGATAGATGTATCACTTAAAAGGGTTTTACCACAAAGGCAATTTGTGCCTGGTTTATCCAGCTTCGACTTTCAGTGTGCTCAAAAGGAGGTACGTGTGATTTGTTTGAACTGCATATCATGTGACCCAGCAGGCTTGATATCACCATGGCTTTCCCCACAGTATGCTCACTCTAGTCAAACAAAGTCTGTTTATGTAAAGAGCTGTGAGTAGCTACAACATAGCTGAGTGGTTAGCACTTCTGCCTTTCAGCATATGGGTCTTAGTTTCAAATCCTTGCAGAAATTAAACATGGATCTTTTCTTTCCTCAATGCACATACCAGATTGAGGTTTCTTTTTATTTATTTGCACTAATTACTAAGGAGTACAGAGGTAGAATGACAACACTTGGCAGTTGAACACTTGCTCATCAGTGAGTGCATGTGGTTACTAGGAAGGGAATAGGCTGACAGTAGCTGCCTGAGAGGAGAGGTAATGTCTGAGCATGTGTGACTAGGACTGAGGAGCTCTTGTCACTGGTCAGACATAGAGATGAGCTGTACACTATGGATCACTAAGGGAGCAGCTAAAACAAAAATGGTACAGAATGTTTAATAATGATGAATGGTGAAAACGTTTATTATTGAAAGAGAACCTGTCACATAGATTATGCCCCTCTTGCTGAGGGCCAAACAAGCCATTGTCAGACCTGCTGTTTCCAGAGCTGTGTCCCTTATTCTGTAAGATGCTGGAGTTTTAGACTATTTAATGCTCAAATCTGCAGTTTGCAAAAAGTCTTAATTCATGCCACGCCCACCTGAGGATAGCCCCGCTAACACCTGCTCATGAATAAGATTTGAGCATTAAAGGGGTTTTGCCAAGAAGTGAGTTCCTCACCTAACAGGCTGATACTCCCCTCTTGAGGCTTGAAAAAGGGGCATTGTGTTTCTGTGTTTAAAAAAACAAGTACCTCCTCTGTGATGTCATCACTTCACCTCCCATGCATGTTCCTGATACTCAGTCTCTGTAGTTGAGCAAACATTGTTTTGCTAATCCATAGAGGAGAACTGTATTTTGCACAAGCTATATGCGTTTTATTTCTCCCTCTTATTTGCTCAGGACAGAAGATAAGCTCAGCAGGCAGCCTTCTTTCATTCCTTCACGAACGGCTGCAGGGGCAGAGGGAGGGGGGCTAAGCAGAGAGTCAGGGAGAGTCTGCATGTTTACTCAGATAATTACATTACAACCAGTGGATTCTCTATACAAAAGACACAAACGCCGACATGTATGAAGGAGGGCGCGTCAAAGTGAATGGTCGAGTGTCATTTTCAGTGCATAATGCGCCTGATGTATGAAAGTGGTTTTTGTGTGTTCATAAATGGTGTGTAAAGTTCAAAATGCCTCGCCTGTGTGTTAGGTGCATTACGGAACTTAGACGCATAAGTAATATGTATTAAGGTTTTAGACAGGCTGGAAATAAGAGAAGTCATTAGAATAGCATGCCAGTGAATAGAAACTATGGGAGTGATCCTGCTTGGAGGACCACAGGTCCCAGCAAGACCTGCGCTGTGCTGGCTCTTGCTGTATGTAGAATTAAGGGTGAGAGCAGCAAAAATACATTTCAAATTTAATGTAGTTAAAATTGTACATATAAAAATCTAAACAACATAATCAGTGGATGATTTAATTTAAAATTAGTTTAAGTTTCTATTAATTTTAAAAACATTATATAGGAGATATTTCTATATTTTGGGGATATTCTATATTTTTATTAATTTATATTATCACATTTTTCATTAATTTTAAATAATTAAATTTTGTACAGTTTGATAACTAAAATAAATTACTTTTTATTAATGTACTGCTGTAAATAGAGAAATAAGGGACATTTTTGCCCTAACAACAAATCTAGCTTCACTTCGACTCCTCAGGCTCAGGCAGACCACATTGAAATAGGTCTGCCTGTCAGAGCAGTAATGCGCCTAGTTTTGCTGAACCACATTCATATATGTGTCTAATATTACGAGTGTGGTGCGACACACCTCCATAATGCTCCCAGAATGCCCCCTCATTTTAGGTGCATTTAAAAGTGTTGAGTCTTACGAACAATGCGCCTAACACACTCATTAGGCGCATTAGACATCGTAGCCGGCTCAGTTAGGTGCATTGTACGCCAGAAAAAGGGTGAAAACCCTTTCATATATGTCACCCAAAATCTTTCTCCCCAGTCCCTTCAAAGCTCGTTCATGTTCCCTGCCATCAGATAAGAAGTGCAGACAAGGCAAGTGCGGCCAGATCAGCTCCTGGTCGTGTCTAATGTAAACTATCAGGAAACCAAAGGCATGTAAGTCAGGCTGTAGCTCTCAGAGGCTTCACTTTTTTTGATGACATATATTTAGAAAAGTTATTAAATCCCCATTTTGGAGGATCCCATGTCAACATTGCATCCCTTTAAAGAGAACCTGTCACATAGATTATGCCCCCCTTGCTGAGGGCAGCACAAGCTAGTGTCAGACATGCTGTTTCCAGCACTGTGTCCCTTTTCTGTAGTTTTAGAGCATTTATCCCTCAAATCTTATTCATGAGCAGGTGTTAGCCCCGCCCACCAAAGGTTAGCCCCGCCCACTGACAGTTATTCACATGTTTCTACCTATTCAAAGTAATAGGTTTATCAGTTGGGGTGGGCGGGGTTTGAAAAAAACTGACTATTTGAATGACTCTTCTGACTGAAAACTGCAGATTTTAGCATTACTCGAAAACTCCAGCATCTTACAGAATAAGGGACACAGCGCTGGAAACAGCAGGTCTGTCACTAGCTTGTTCTGTCTTCAGCAAGGGGGGCACAACCTATGTGACAGGTTCCCTTTCAATAATAAACATTTCCACCATTCATCATTATTAAACAATCTGTACCATTTTTGTTTTAGCTGCTCCCTTAGTGATCCATAGTGTACAGCTCATCTCTATGTCTGACCAGTGACAAGAGCTCCTGAGTCCTAGTCCTTAGCAAGGGGGGGGCATAATCTATGTGACTGGTTCCCTTTAAGTTGCAAGCTTCCCACCTCAATTCTACAATTGAGGTGGGAAACAATACTGCTCTGACCACTTGATGGGGTGTGCCACTGTGTTATAGCAGTTCCACTTTTTTTTATGTATTTTGTCCCAGGATTTTGGGGCTTTTTGCATCTTCCTATACTGTGAACCATCCCTGATCTGCAGTCATTTCTATCAGACAGTAACTATGACATCCTGATTTACAGAGACTGATGCTGGTAGATAAGAATACATGCACACATCCCAAAGGATGATCCAGCAATAGAAAGAAGCCATGCCAGCCACAAGATGGCGCCCGTTGCTATACCAACAAGACCCCCCAGTGCCCGCCAATCATGCAGCGGCGTGATGTGACCACCTTGCTCTTTCCCCCCCCACCTCCAGTGTGCGCGCATGCGCGTGATCTGGTCAGAAGGGTCGGGCTGCGCTTCGGGCGGACAGACAGCAGGGGATGGAGAGGGAGTGACCCGGAGTCCGGCAGGGATTACGGCCGGGTAAGTGCGAGCTGTGTGAGGCTGAGCGTGCATGCATGCTGGCCGGGCAGCCTGTGGAGTGATCACATGTGCTGTATGTATAGGAATGTCCAGCCTGTGCTATCAGGCATCGCCTGCTGTAGCCATTGACATGTGTGGCTGGTTGCATGCGATCTGATCAGCAGGGCTGGCCCATGTGCTCCTGACATGAGCAGGGATGTCTGGCCGCCAGGTACAGCCAGCTGTCTGGGATCGCTGCTCCAGACGGGCTCCTCTGTAGATGGAGGGGATCCTGGAATCCATTGGAGGTCAATCACTGCTACTGCCCATGGGATGAAACTTTCTGCAGCCTGGAAGCCCCAGCATGGAAGCTGCCTTCATTTACTGCACTGGGGGGGCTTCTCTTAAAGGGACAATCCGCTAAGGAAAGTCCTCCTCCCACTGATTCTTCATTTGGTGGCGTGCCAGACTAATGAATAATTCCTGCTACTGCTTCACTTTCATGGAGAGTCTGAATAGTTGGAGTTGCTGCCTAGCAATACGTGCTCCTGCCAGCGGGTGACTACACTGCCGGATTCTGGCCTCCTGTGTAGACCCGCTGGTGGCATCACTATGGAGCTATAGACACCAGCAATGATGCCCCTGATAATACATCACTATAGATGGTCTGATGGGGGCTCCTCCTGTGTAGACCCGCTGGTGGCATCACTATGGAGCTATAGACACCAGCACTGATGATAGATGGTCTGATGGAAACTGACCTCCTGTGTAGACCCGCTGGTGGCGTCACTATAGAGCTATAGACAGCAGCACTGATGATAGATGGTCTGATGGAAACTGACCTCCTGTGTAGACCCGCTGGTGGCATCACTATGGAGCTATAGACACCAGCACTGATGATAGATGGTCTGATGGAAACTGACCTCCTGTGTAGACCCGCTGGTGGCATCACTATAGAGCTATAGACACCAGCACTGATGCCCCTGCTCATAAATATCTATAGATGGTCTGATGGATTCTGGCCTCCTGTGTAGACCCGCTGGTGGCATCACTATGGAGCTATAGACACAAGCATTGATGCCCCTACTCATAAATATTTATAGATGGTCTGATGGGGGTTCTTACTGTGTAGACCCGCTGGTGGCATCACTATGGAGCTATAGACTCCAGCACGGATGCCCCTGCTCATACATCACTATAGATGGTCTGATGGAAACTGACCTCCTGTGTAGACCTGCTGGTGGCATCACTATGGAGCTACAGACACCAGCACTGATGCCCCTGATAATACATCACTATAGATGGTGTGATGGGGGTTCTTACTGTGTAGACCCGCTGATGGCATCACTATAGAGCTGAAGACACCAGCACTGATGCTCTCACTCATTCATAGACACAGATGGTATGATAGGTGTGTTTTATATATAGACCACCAGCACTGATGATAGATGGTGTGATAGGAGCTCTTTCTGTGTAGACCCGTTGGTGGCACTCATGATAGAGCTGTGTGCTTTGCTGTTGACCACCAGCACTGATGCCTCTGCTCATACCTAGGTATAGATGATATGATGGATTCTGTCCTTCTGTGTAGACCCACTGGTGGCACTCACTATAGAGCGGTGCTATAGACACTAGAACTGATGCCCCCGCTCATACATAGATACAGATGGTATGATAGGTGATCTTTCTATGTAGACCACCAGCACTGATGATAGATGGTGTGATGGGTGCTCTTACTGTGTAGACCTACTGGTGGCACTCACTATAGAGCTGTGCTATAGACCACCAGCACTGATGATAGATGGTGATGGTGCTCTACTGTGTAGCCCACTGGTGGAAACTCACATAGAGCTGTGCTATAGACCACCAGCACTGATGATAGATGGGTGATGGGTGCTCTTACTGTGTAGACCTACTGGTGGCACTCACTATAGAGCTGTGAAATACACAACAAGCACAGCAGATAGATGGTGTGAAGGTTGCTCTTACTGTATAGACCTACTGTTGGCACTCACTATAGAGCTGTGCTATAGACCACCAGCACTGATGATAGATGGTGTGATGGGTGCTCTTAATGTGTAGACCTACCGGGTGGCACTCACATATTAGAGCGGTGCTATAGACCCCCAGCACTGATGATAGAGGGTTTGTGATGGGTGCTCTTACTGTTTTAGACTACTGGTGGCACTCACTATAGAGCTGTGCTTTTTAGACCACCCAGTCACTGATGATAGATGGTGTGATGGGTGCTCTTACTGTGTAGACCTACTGGTGGCACTCACTATAGAGCTGTGCTATAGACCACCAGCACTGATGATAGATGGTGTGATGGGTGCTCTTACTGTGTAGACCTACTGGTGGCACTCACTATAGAGCTGTGCTATAGACCACCAGCAGTGATGATAGATGGTGTGATGGGTGTCTTCCTCTGTCTACCACCCTGCCCGCTCTCTCCGCTCAGCTACGGACATCAAACTACAGACTACAATCATCCGAACCCTCCCATGCCCGTCTTCAAGATTTTGCACGTGCTGCACCCATTCTCTGGAAAATCTACCAGTACCATCAGGCACAACCCCAGCCTTCGCAGTTTTAAGAGCGTCCTGAAAACCAAAATCTTCTCAGGCAGGCCTCCCAAAACCACTAATTGTTAACCCCCACCTTCTATCACACACATTTGCCCACTCCCTACACTAGGGCACTCACAGGCACTTATCTATATAAGATGTACAGTCAGGGTGGCAGGTTCACCAAATTTTATGTAAACCTCCCCATATTTATAAAGCATGGCTGGGCCATTGTAAATTTAGCACTTCCCCCCCTTTGTTTCCCCCAGGCACCCTCTTGATTGTAAGCTTTGCGAGAGGGCCCCCAACCTTGTGTCTCCCTGTAATAGCTTTCACTGTGTAATGTCGTCTTTTGTCTGTAATTTACCCTTACTTTTAATTGCGCGAAATATGGGGCTTTATAAATAAAATTATTATTATTATTATTATGGGTGCTCTTACTGTGTAGACCTACTGGTGGCACTCACTATAGAGCGGTGCTATAGCCACCAGCACTGATGATAGTGGTGTGGGGTGCTCTTTCTGTTAGACCACTGGTGGGCACTCACTATAGAGGGGGCTATAGACCACCAGCCTGAGAAGATGGGTGATGGGTGCTCTTTGTATAGACCTAGGTGGCACTACTATAGAGCTGTCTATAGACCACAGCCTGTGATAGATGGTGTGAGGGTGCCTTCTGTGTAGAACCATGGTGGGGACCATATAGACGGTGCTATAACCCCCAGCATGAGATAGATGGTGGATGGGCTTTATGTGTAGACCTCTGGGGGATCACTATAGAGCGGTGCATAGACCACCAGCACTGATGATAGTGGTGTGTGGGGGCTTTATGTAAAGACCCATGGGGCCCCCCACTATAGAGGGTGCTATAGACCCCAGCATGATAAGATGGTGTGATGGGTGTCTTCGTATGACCCATGGTGGCACTACTTTGGCTGTGCTATAGACCACCGCACGAGATAGTGGGTGATGGGTGCCTTACTGTGTAGGACCAGGTGGCACCACATAAGCTTGCTATAGACCACCAGCACTGATGATAGTGGTTTTTCGGATGGGGGCTCTATGTGTAGACCTACTGGTGGCACTCACTATAGAGCGGTGCTATAGACCACCAGCAACTGGATGATTTTGAAAGGTGTATGGGTGCTCTTTCTGTATAGACCTATGGGGGCACTCACTATAGAGCGGGGCTATAGACCACCAGCATGATGATAGATGTGTGATGGGTGCTTTACTGTGTAGACCTACTGGTGGCACTCCCCTATAGAGCGGTGCTATAGACCACCAGCAGTGATGAGAGATGGTGTGATGGGTGCTCTTACTGTATGACCTACTGGTGGCACTCACTATAGAGCGGTGCTATAGACCACCAGCAGGATGAAGATGGGGTGATGGGTGCTCAGTGTAGACCCACTGGGGGCCCTCATGATAGGTTTGTGTTTCCTTGCTATAGACCGCAACACTGATGTCTCGCTTCTTTTCATAGATAATAATGGGTTCTCAGGACCCTGTAATGATGCCCTCAGAGGGTTAGTTGTGTGGGTCATGTTCATTGCCCATACATTCTAAAAAATTGGCTTTAATATATATATAATGCTATGTGTCATTTCTTTTAGTGGCAGATGTGTTACATGTACCATCAAACTTTGGTATTTAACTGCTTTAAAACTCTTCACGTGCTGTTATCACATTCTGTTTGGGCACATTTTTCAAGGCAGTTGCGCCCGAATTCTGGCTCATTTTGCGGCAAAAAATAATGTCTTACAAGCTTTTCACACACATTTACTATGTGTTTTAGACAGTTTCTGGCGCTTCTGCACCTCATCCGATAAAGGGGGCATGGTCTTGTAAAAGGAGGTATGGTTTCATTAAAAAAAGGGATGTGCTTAAACAGGACAAAAATGCGCAGAATTTTGTTGCAGTTTCTGGTGTAAAAGTAAATCAACTTATAGGTGGTACAAACATAGACAGTTCAACCTCTCCAGATTTATCAACACTATGATAAATTTGGCGCATTTTAATACTGTCTGGTCTAACTTTACACTGTCTAAGAGTTTGACAGTATTGATAAATCTGCCTGTCTTGGTATTAAGTGTTCACTTGGTAGTGAAAAGTACGGTACTCACTAAACTTGTTGCAGTCATGATCCGTGCTTTCCATCTTCATTTCAGCATAGCTCTCTAGCAGTGCAGTGTAGAACCCCGCTTAGTCTTGGTTTAGGAGCTGATTTGTAACTTTTGGAGGGTTGAAGGTCAAAGACCTTGTACATTCAACTCGGGAAGAATGGGGCAGATTTATCAAATAGTGTCTAAGGGCGCGTTCCCACTGCACAGGGCAAATACCGGCCGGTTTTGCCCCCGTCCCACGGCGGCGGGGGGGGACGGTTTTTTCTCGCGATGAGCGGAGAACAGCCCTCCCCCCTCCATTGAGAAGCACATCTTCCGTCGGGAAACCGGACGGAAAAATTGTGCTTCTACAATGTTTTGCTGCCGGACCGCCGGCGGCAAAACCGTCCGACGGCAAAACCTGGGGCAGTGGGGGACTACTGCACAGGTTTTGCATAGAGCACATTTTTGCTCATTTTCGGCCGTTTTCAGGCGGTCGAAAACTGCAAACCGCTGAAAACCCTTGCCGTGGGGACATGCCCTAACTCTTAGACAAATGTAAACTTAGACTATATCGTCTTACAATGCGCCACATTTTCATAGTTTTTGATAAATCTGGTGCAGGTTAGAACTGTTTAGTCTAAGTATGTACCCACAAATAAGTTGGCTTTTACACCAGAAACTGCGACAAAATTCTGGTGCATTTTTTTTTCCCCTGAATTTAAGCCACGCCCATTTCCCCATGAAAACCACGCCCCTTTCCAGAGACCATTTCCCCCTTTGTTGGACGAGGCACAGAAGCGTCTGAAACAGTCTAAAACACATAGTAAATGTGGCGGAAAGCTTATAAATCATTTCTTCCACAATTTTTTGGCAGAATTCTTGCATAACTGCCTTTATAAATGTGCCCAAATGTACCCAGGCATCATGTTAAAGGGGTTCTCCACTTTGGACAATTTCTCTTGTTAGAGGGGTACCTTGACAATAGGCTAATCACAGAAGACGACATGTATGAATCCTGCGCTGACGGGCCAGTTCTAAATATCTTTAAGGCAGTGTAGACTGTGCTAGAATGTATGAACCTGTTCTTCTGCAAGTCATACATACAGGTGCAGTGTAGTACCAATACAAGTCTGGCTCAGGCACCACCTTTAACCTGGTCTGGCTGTTATAACTGTTCTGCACCTAGGTTTGGCGTCAAAGAATCATACATGTATCTACTTCTAAGAATGTGGTGCGATGTCCCCAGAACGGCCCTAAACTTTGGCACATTACAAAGTGTCGTGCCAGCGCTTACCACACCAAAGTTTGGCGTGTGACTGTTCATACATGTATAGAGCAGGGCTACTACAGCTTTTTGACGTAACTGGCGCAGCCCCGTTCATACATGTCACCCTGCAGGGACCCCCTGCAATTAGGTTTTTCCATAAGTTACAGCCATCAGTAAGTGTTCAAATTCCCTGCAGCGCCACCACAGGATAAATGAAGCATTACAATATGTTCATTTAAATCAGTAGGTCATCTGTGTAATGCAGGACAGATCCTCCAGAGTAACAGATGCTGTTGGTAACCATTCTCCTGGACCTGGGATCCCCGTCTACCAGCTCAGAATTCCCTAGTGGGGTATATAGAAATTGCTTTCCCAAACTGTAGAGCGCTGTAACAGAGCTGTGGAGTCAAAAGTCGAGGTTTGGGAAATTGAGGAGTCGGGAGTTGGGGCTTTGGCTTTCCCACTCCACAGCCCTGCCCTATAAGGGGCGTTGCTTTGTTGTGCTGTGCTAAATAGTTGACAAAATGGTATCTTGAAGCACTGATCCACATAACTCTTTTTAGTATTTGAAAGATTTATTTAAAAGAAAAATAAACCCTATTTAACGCACCTAAGCTTTATATTTCTGGGGGCGGAAAAGATAACTTATTTTACTTATTTCTTATGCAAAAATGTTTGGTTCTTTTGGAAGAATTAAGACTAGTACCGGGTACTGCTGTAGCCTCTACCTTTAGGCTATGGCTAAGGACAGCAGATTGGTTTTTAGAATCTGTAAAAATCTGACTTAAACCTCTCCATAGATTCAATAGAAAATCCCCTGTACCCTGCACAGTTGGATTTTTTTGGGTGGGATTCAAAATCCGAAAACCGGGTTCAAAAATTTTCGTTCAAAATAAAATTTTCCTTGAAAACGATTGATTAGTACTTTTCAATGAATGAACCAAAACCCGGGGCAAAAAAGTGACAAAAACAAGGGGTTAAAATATATTTAGAATCCGACGCGTTTTTTGTCCTCCCTGTCGGCCCAGCCAAAGGGCATTTCACACGGTTATTTCAGGCTTTTTTTGCGGGACGTAATTCATCCGCAAATAGTTTAAATTTAATAACAACTTAATTAGCATTGATCCAAAAGTAAAAAAACACCGTCGTTCAACGAGGCTATTTCCGCGACGATTTTCGTCATTAAATACGATCGTAAAATTTAGTTCCCTTCACTTATTGAGCCGTTTTTGTGACTAAACCCCCCAAGAAAGAATGGGGAATGTTTTTACGACGCGAAATAGTGCCACATTTTGGACACTATTTGAAACGTACTTCGGGACGTAATTATGTCCGCAAATACGCCCCAAAATAAGCCATGTGAACATAGCCTTAGGGTGCTTTCACACAGTGCGTTTTTTGGATGGGTTTTTTGTGCAGAAAGGCATAGCAATTAATGCTGTACATTTTCTGCACCCAAAGCCCAGTGGTGTGAAAACACCCGTAGAAACCCACAGTATAAACAATTGTTTGACAGTTTGGTTTATTTTTTTTTATCATGTAAAAACATTGGGGCCCCTTAAAATACTGGGCTTTGTGGGATCATCATTGTGCCAGTACAATTTCCCGGCCCCCTATCTGAGCTAATGCGGCCGTTGGTTTTAAATCAACTGTTTTTTTTCAGCCAAAAACCAAAGTGGGAATCGGCAGGAAGAAGTATAAGTTCTTCCTTTTATTCATCCTATTACATTAGAATCCACTTCTGCACTCCCAACCTCAAATCTATGTTTGATTTTCAAGTTTGGGGAGAACAGTTTGCTTTTTTGGCCTTGCCGGTCTTTTATCAAAATCCGATCTTTTCAAAGCTGCATTTTTGGTTTTGTGCGGGGGGATTATGTCAAACCAGCCGCCCTCTGGGGCAAAAGAATATTAAACACCTTTAAATACACCTTGTTTCCCATGACGGATGTGGGGGAACTTTTCTAAATTAAACCCATGGGATGTTATTTATTGGCGGGTTTGGTAAATCAAACCAAAACCCTAATGTCTGTACCCCGTTTAAACTTTTTTTGTTTGCTCTAATCAGGGAAGAGGTCGGGTTTATGTAGGACTGAATAAAATTTTAAAGTTTTTACTGTTCGGGGGGTTATTGCTGATAGGTAGTTAAACCCAAATTTTTATCCCGTATACACTATATAAAAAAAAACCCCCACATCCCAAGGTTGTTTCACTATCCGACCTGAAATCGAATAAACCTTCCCCCTTTTAGGTAAATTTAAAGGAAACCCAAAAATTAAATTTATATTTCCCCAAATGCCAAATAAGAGGAGAGAGAAAATTTTTTTAAAAGGCATTTTTTTACTTCATTATTTATTTGGTAGCATTCCCCAAAAAACGTATGATTGGGTTCAAATTTTTGGGTACCTTTCAAGGTTCTCACAATATTTTGGCAAAAAATTTGGCCCATTCCTCCGGGACAGAATTGGTGTAACTAAATTCATTTTGTGGGTTTCCCTTTTGTTTAACACCTGTTTTTTCACTTTGCCCATAAATTTCAATAGGATTAAAATCAGGGCTTTGTGATGACCCCTTCCCAAAAAATTGACTTGGTTATCCCTTAAGTCCCTTTTTAAACCCTTTTGGGATTTTGCTCCGGATCATTGTCTATTTGGAAGACCCATTTCCGCCCAAGCTTTAACTACCTGGCTGATGTCTTGAGATGTTGCTTCAGTATTGCCACATAATCTTCTTTCCTGCAGCAAAACAACCCCACAACATGATGCTGCTACCCTCGTGTTTCAGAATTGGTGTTCTTAGGCTTTCAAGCTTCTCCCTTTTTCCTCCAAAAGTAACGATGGCCATTATGACTAAAACCGTTAAATTTTAGTTTCATCAGACCACAGGACATATCTCCAAAAATGTAGGTCTTTGTTCCTGTGTGCATTTGCAAACATTAATTTGGCTATTTATGTATCTTTTGGAGTGATGGCTCCTTCTTGGCAAAGTGGCTTTTCAGCCCATGTTGATACAGTACTCGTTTCAGTGTGGATAATAACACAATATTACCAGCTTCTGCCAATATCTTCACAAGGTCTTTTGCTTTTGTTCTTGGATTGATAAGTGCATGTTGGATCAAAGCACGTTCATCCCCTTGAGACACAAAACCCCATCTCCGCCCTGAGCGGTATGATGGCTGGACATTCCATCTTGTGTTACTTGATTGTACAGATGAACGAGGCACTTTCAGTTATCTGGAAATTGCACCCAAGGATGATCCAGACTTGTGTGAGTCCACAGTTCTCTTCCTGTTGTCTTGGCTGATTTCTTTAGACTTTCCCATGATGTTACACACAGAAGCAGTGTGTTTCTGGTGTGATTTAAAATGCATGCATACATTGTGTCTCTAACTCAGATGTTGCCAATAAACCTATGAGAAGTTTCCAAACACATGACATCATCCTATGGGCTGCCCCAAACGTCAAAAAGCATAGTAATCCTAGTGTATGTAAACTTTTTGACTTTGCAGAAAATAATCAAAATACCTTAAAAATTCTCTCTCATTATTCTGGCATTTGGCAAATATAAAAATTTTTGGGTTTCCCCAAATTAAACCTAAAAGGGGTAAGGTTATTCTGATTTCATGTCAGATCGTGAGAAATACATGCAGATGTGTTTTTTATGTAGTGTTTTGTAAACTTCTGGCTTCAGCTGTAGATTTAGATGTAGACTTTGTGTTGATTATACCTTAGTGTAATTTTCAGTGTTGGCTGTATATATATTTGAAGGATCGTACAGACTGCTAATTGAGGCTTTTTCCACATTTGCCTCATAATTAAGGTGTAATGCTGTCTGTTGGTGGTACCATCAGTACCGTAAGAAAAGGTACAATGATTAGCCCATAGAAATCCATGCAGCAAACTTTGTCCTGTTTGGTCTACCACACTTTTGTCCTGCACTTGAAGTGTAATTAGAGCATACTTAGTACAGATTTCTATGGCCCCTCTCGGGATCTATCAGGGTGCCTTTTTAATGGTGGATACCACTGACAGATGACATAACACTGTGTGAATAGCCCCTTACTTGCATATAAAACCTAATAAGACAAATGTTTAAAATATCATTGGGACCTCAAGAAGCTAAATCCCCACAGCGATCCTCTGTGAGCTAATCATAGCAGCCTAAATATCCCCTATGCCTAGAAGCACTGGAACGCTTGGTGCCCTTCATTTTAGTCCCTACTACCGGAACCCTCTACGTTCATCACACTGGCCACTAGCTTCTTGGATTAAACCTAAATGTTTTTAGCAGAATTTTAGCGCACATTTTTTGCAATTAAGTCACGGCCATGTTTTAGGTGAGAAACAGAAACAAATGAACTTGGTTTTTTTGTTTTTTGGGCACATTTGCTTTCTAAGGGCCTCTGATATGATCTTTTTTGGCATTTTTTTCAACAAGGTCTAGCTGAAATACATAATAAATTTTTTCCCTTTTGTTTTAAAAATAATGCTTAAAGGGTTTTAAAAAAAAATAGCTAAGCGGGACACAAAACACCTGACAAATACAACATGCCTCTATAAAAAATTTCAAGGCACATAGAGGTAGAGTCGGGCGTCAGGGAGCCGTAAATGGCTCCAACCAAACAAACCAATTTTGGCTTGTATGTGACCAAATATTGTACAAACCTGTCACACGCTGATGAGGAACCATCCAATAGTCCAAATCAAAATAAAAAATACATACGTCATAAATTTTTACGCTGGAGATGGACACGCCCAGGTGTTGGTCGCCGTTTTGGACAGAACTATGTTCTTTTTTACAGACGTATAGATTTTTGGAGGCAGGTCTTGGCAATAGCAACTTTTTTACACATAAACGTAGAAAGAAAAGGAAAAGTCAAAATCCTCCGTACAAGACGTAATGCATGACTATTGGTACCGGGAGACCGTCCAGAAACTGGTTTAAATATTTTCTATGAACCTGCAGAGGTAAGTGAACTTTCAGCAGCATAAATTGCCCTTGTTGCTTGTTTTCTGCTTTTTGGGCCTACAAAACCTAGAAACGTGTAATACAATATAGGAGTAAGGATAATCGGGACCCCTTTCACATCATTTTTCACTAACCCCTCGCAAACACATTTGAATACCATAAACACAGGTTCAAACTGCGGCCCCCCCCAGTTGGGAAACTACAATCCCTCATCATTTATATCATCTAAACAGTGGGCATGGGGGAGTTTTAGTTTCCCAACAGCTGGAGGGCCGCGTTTGACACCCCTCCATAAAGTAAAAAAAACTTCCTGACACCCAAAATCGACTGAAAAAAATGCAAACTTTTTTTACTTTGTGTCTTAAAAAATTAAAAATATTCCGTATTTTTTTTCTTGCTTTTCAAAAAAATGACAAGAAAAAGAATTTAAAGGGGTTGTTCCCACAAAGACTTTGTTGCATATCAAAAGTTTTGCCAAAAATCTGATAGTTGGGGTCCCGCCACATCTCGGGAAGGGGTGGCTGAAAGTGTCGGCTAAAAATGGAAAGCTGGTCTATTTTCACTGACTCTACTTCTGTTCTAGGGGAGTTCTGACAACGGGTTACGGTGTAGGGTTGCTCGAAATTCCCAATTTAAAATTTTAAAATTAAGTGCAAACACAACGGGGCTCTTCAGAGTCATCAATTTTAGGGCAAGTCCATCAAATCATCAATTTTTTGTGGGAACACCCTTTTTTAAATTTAGAACAACATATGCTGTTTCTTTTTGTCACGTTTAAGTCAACCTTTTCCCCAAACTCTAATAACGCCTTTTATTGATATTGCAATTATCAGGGCTTGCTAGGTCCCAAAACACCCGGGGGCCGGCCCTTAATTTTTTCTAGTAGGGCCCGGGTTCAACAAAATTCTTTCGTCTCTTTGGGGAACTCGGATGTATTTTTACAGAGGAAAAACCTCTGTATGTGGGCTCAGGAGAAATAAAAAGTGATTACCTGCATTACATTTATGACTTACAGGAGACGCCTCTGAAGAGTTTTCTCTTTTTCCCATCTGTCCCAGACGCCATACTCTTCTACCGTCCAACCCTTCACTAAAAAATTTAAAAAAACAAACATCTTAGACTCCTCATTTTATCAGCATTCTCTACCAATTTCCCTATCTCTAACAAACCCCCCACTATATGCCCCAAATGGTAAAAATTTACCCCCTTGTGGGAAAAAATATTTGCCCCCTGAAAACAGGAATGCCCCCCTTCCTAACCCCCCCTAATAAAAATAAAATAAAAAAAACCTACTACCTCACACGGTCCGCCGCAGGCCCTGCAGCGGGGAAGGGTGTAACCCGGGATGTCATCACGCCACTTACGCCGTCTCGGGGGCCCCCGGGACCCCGGGGCCACGCAGAGGCTGCCGCTTGGGAGACCCAGCGTTGCAGGGGGCTGACGCCCCTTTTCATCACCCCCCGCGACGCTGTTCTCGTAACCCCGGCACCTCTGCGCCCCAGGAGGTCCCGGGCCCCCCGGAAAACGGCGTAAGTGGCGTGATGCATCCGCGCTTAACCGTTCTAAACTGCAGGACCTGGATGCGCGGACCGTGCGAGGAAGTGGGTTTTTTTTTTTTTTAGGTAAGGGGGGCGTAAAGCGCGTACAAAAGGGGGAAAGACAAACGTCCCGACCGCCCTTTTGCCCCCCCAAAACCTGACTGCAGCGGCGGGGCACGGGCAGATGTATTCAGGCTCGTCCCCCGAAGAATCTGCCTATTGCCCCCCCTGGCAATTATTCATTGTTGGGAAATAGTTCACAGGGTGCTTTTGGAAAATTTAAATTTTGAAAAAAAAAAACCTTTCAAAAGCGCTGTGTAAAATGCATCCAACACGCCCCAAAATGTGCTGCGTTTTTGGGAACGCTTTTTTGCTGACAGAAACACACCCTATATTTATAAATAGGGCTCTGCTGCATTTTGGGATCAAAATTGACATGAAAATTTTCTTAAATTTGGGGGTCCAAAAGACACATCAGAAAACCAGTAAAACACACTCGGGATCACTCGTCTGAACCCAAATGCAGTTTTACACTGAAAGAAATTTAAAACCCACACGCATTTTGCTTGGTCCAAAACACAATCCAAACCCATCTAAAAAATTTCTGTGTGAACATCCCCTAATGGGGGGTAAAGAACAAGAAAAGCACATGTAAAAATTTATACTTTTAAAATTTTTTGGCACTTTTTGTTCACTTAAAAGGGGGTTTGTCTCACTAAAAGGGATTTCTTCTTTTAAAGATTTTACAAAAAAAACATTTGCAACATATTCTATTAATAGTGTCCTCCCTGTTCTGAGATATCCCCTCTTTAGGGGCTGCATCAGCTCCTAGCGCTATGCAAGACCTTTTGACTTCCGATAGGCTCCCAGCACGGGTTTGTAAATTTTTTCCCCCTACAGACCTGGCTTCTACTGCACCACAAAACCAGAAAACCCGCCTCTGAATTCAAAGCAAAACCCAAAGAAAACAGACTGGGGGGAAGATGAATCAATGTAGTGAGACACCCCCTTTTAATAACCCACTTCTGTAAAATTTTTACATTTCCCGTACCACAGGAAAGCTGAGGGACCCTTGTCATAGTCAATAGACTGTTTTATACTGTTGGGGTACTTGGTTTAAAGGACCCGCGCCACCTTTCGGCAGCGATTCCCAAAAGAAACCCTGACGCAGATGTAACCAGGCCTCACAATGCCACTTTTTACATGTAAGCCGCAGAAAGTGTTAAATCAATTAAATATGTATAAATGAGATGACCAAATTTTTCTTCTTTTAATAATGTAAATAGCCCCCAAATTTTTTTTTTCCCTTTCCATTTTTTTGGTCAATGCTTCAGTGTCGAACAAAAGACATGCAGTTTTTACGTGGGCGGCAAATTTTTCCCAACTGCTCCACATAATTTTTATCATAGTTAGGGTGCACAATCTGCTCTTTAAATCCACAAATCTAAGCATAGTCTGTCCCATCTGAAAAATCCTTGGCCAAGTTTACAGTTTTTGTTGTGCGCATTTGACATCCAAAAAGCGCACAAAAAATGACTTTTTAATCAAATTGACTAAGTGGGAAACGGCCACACACGCCTTTTTTGGCAATCATTTTTTGTATTGACGCTGAACACAAAAAAGTCTTACCATTATTGATCATAAATGTCCAAGAGGAACATCATTTAAATATGTCCACTTGCTGAAAAAAGCCATAAAATAACGCTTAAAGACAAAGTGAAGAAAGCACAGTAAAATCACCTTTAAAAACATGCTTTCAAAAGCATTCTTTGAAATAATGCTTAAAGAGAACCTGTCACATATTTTTTTTTCCCCCCGGGGAGGACCGGGACAACTATGACAGACCTCTGTTTCCAGTTTGGGGTCCAATTTTTTTAAAGCTGTATTTTTGCGTAAAAGTGATAAATCTGCGTTTTCAGCCAGAAGAGTCATTCGAAGAGTCCTCAGAGTGTCAGTTTTTTTTAAACCCCGCCACCTAGTCAAACCCCCCCACCTCAAATGCAAACCTTTACTTTAATAGGTAAAACAGGGAATAACTGTCAGTGGGCGAGCTACCTTTGGTTTGGGGGGACAACCCCTCTCTGAATAGATTTAAGGGGGAAATTCTAAAACTGCGGGATCTTACGAATAAGGGGCACAGTGCGGGGAAAAGCAGGGCGACACACTTTTGCGCCCCCACAAGGGGCACAACCTAGGAAGGTTCCCTTTTAAAAAAATAAAAAAAATTTTTGTGAAAAAGCCTTTGGTGGGAAGGAACATACCCCCCACCAAGTTTTAAAGGGATTCTTCTAATCCCACCACTGTAGAAAACAGGCATATTTTAAAGGGTTTTTGCCAGAAGTAAAATTGACGTGAAAATTTTTTAAATTTAAAAAAAAAATTTTCACCATTCATATTATTAAAATTCTGCACCATTTTGTCTTAGATGCCCTTAGTGATCTATTGTTTTCAGCTTTTCTCCAGGGGATAAAGACCAGGGGTGTTAGTTCCTCAGTCCTGGGTTTCCAGCATCACCTTTTTTCTCAGCAGCTACTGATGTTCAAACCCAGGTGCTGTCATTTTAACCCCTTTCCTTTTGGGTTATTTTGTAATAAGTCAAACCGTGCAAAAAAAAAAAAAAAAAAAAAACCTCAAAAGGGATGTGCATTAATAAAGAGGAAACAAAATTCGCAGGTTAAGTTCTAGGGATTTGAACGAAGGATCCTTGTGCTTAAAGCAAAAAAAAATTTCCTCGGACAGTGTAGCTACTTACAGTTTCACAAAACAACCTTCTTTTTTCAAAGAGAGGGAAAAGGGCCGGTGAAGTCTCCTGCTGGGGCACATATAGCAATTCAAAAAAATACCACGCCCGTCTGAGCACCAGGGCTGTGGGGTCGAGTCGTGGCTATTTTTTTTTTTTGGAGTCGTCAAAAATGGGCCGACTAAAACTCCCCAAAAAATTTTAAAAAATTGTCCAGTTAGTTTATGCAAAGACAAAGGGGTTGGGTCCGGCCCGTGCTGCTCCCCTATCTCAGCCCCATCACATGAGGATGTAATTGATGACAGGAGCAGCAAAGCGCTGCCCCAGGGAAAAGATTTTGCTCCCAGGGGAACAATTTCAGCAACATTTTTCATCTGCTTTCAAAAGTAGAAGAGTTTAAACCCTTCATAAAAAATGACATGGCTGGGCAATTTCCTTTTTACCCTGACATTGTTAAAAATGTTCCCCTGTGGCACCGCGTTGCCCCCAAGTTAGTGTAAAAGGCCGTTTTCTAGCCTGAAAAATGAGATCAATTTGGGTCATCTATCAGGATCTATGGAGCGATACATTTCTCAAACAAATTCAAGACTCCCAAAATTTTCCCGCAGTGTTTTGCATAATTAAAATTTTTTGTGCCTAAAGTCATATCCCAAAAATATATTTTTTCCCTGACAAGCAAAATGGTAACAATGTTTTGGACTTGTATTTCAGGCTCCATACTCACCCCCATACAGCTTTGTACGAGGCTACGTAATTTTTATATACAGCATCTTACATACTTATGCAAAAACTTGACTTGCAAAAATTTTTGCATCTGCTTATTACTGTTTTGCTCCTAAAAATCAAAATTTAATTTTTTTTATTTTGTTACATTTGGGGAATCCACCTTTTTTTTTCAGCACTGCCTGAATCCTTTTGGCTCTGGATCTTGACCAAAAAATGATCCCCGGTCTCTTTTACACATTCCCAATGTTGGTGCAGACTGGACTGGATACAAATACAGCTTTTTCTTCAACTCTACCCACAAGTGTTCAAAAGATCAAAACATTGTTACCCTTTTGCTTATCAGTGTCTGTTCTACCTAAATAGCTTGATTATTGTATCATAAGTTGAGAAACAGCCTGATGTTACCATTTTACTACAGTAAATTTATCACTTAAACATGCGCCATGTATGAGGGAGTCGGGGGTTTGGGAAATTGAGGAGTCTGAGTCGGGGCTTCGGCTTGCCGACTCCACAGCCCTGCTGAGCACACAGAGCTGAAGAGCTGGATGCAGGAGGTATGAAATGAGATCGTGGGAAAACCCCTTTAAGGCTTTAGGCTCTTCTGATGCTGTTTCTCAGTGTTCATTCATGATATACACTCACCGGCCACTTTATTAGGTACACCATGCTAGTAACGGGTTGGACCCCCTTTTGCCTTCAGAACTGCCTCAATTCTTCGTGGCATAGATTCAACAAGGTGTTGCAACGATGCTCAATTGGTACCAAGGGGCCCAAAGAGTGCCAAGAAAATATTCCCCACACCATGACACCACCACCACCAGCCTGAACCGTTGATACAAGGCAGGATGGATCCATGCTTTCATGTTGTTGACGCCAAATTCTGACCCTACCATCCGAATGTCGCAGCAGAAATCGAGACTCATCAGACCAGGCAACGTTTTTCCAATCTTCTACTGTCCAATTTCGATGAGCTTGGGCAAATTGGAGCCTCAGTTTCCTGTTCTTAGCTGAAAGGAGTGGCACCCGGTGTGGTCTTCTGCTGCTGTAGCCCATCTGCCTCAAAGTTGGCCGTACTGTGCGTTCAGAGATGCTCTCTGCCTACCTTGGTTGTAACGGGTGGCTATTTGAGTCACTGTTGCCTTTCTATCAGCTCGAACCAGTCTGCCCATTCTCCTTTGACCTCTGGCATCAACAAGGCATTTCCGCCCACAGGACGTTTTTTCTTTTTCGGACCATTCTCTGTAAACCCTAGAGATGGTTGTGCGTGAAAATCCAGGAGATCAGCAGTTTCTGAAATACTCAGACCAGCCCTTCTGGCACCAACAACCATAGCACGTTCAAAGGCACTCAAATCATCTTTCTTCCCCATACTGATGCTCGGTTTGAACTGCAGGAGATTGTCTTGACCATGTCTACATGCCTAAATGCACTGAGTTGCCGCCATGTGATTGGCTGATTAGAAATTAAGTGTTAACGAGCAGTTGGACAGGTGTACCTAATAAAGTGGCCGGTGAGTGTACATTTGGTGATGGCTCTAAAATACCTATGATGGGATGCACTTCATGGCTTCCATCGTACATAGTAACCCATGATAAAAAAAATGGATACTGCGCTTTTTTGAACACTCTGACATTCTTTTGGCCTTTATTTGATAATGGAGGTCCATACATGAGTATATAAAATAAGTCATGAATTTTTATCCATTATTTAATGGAACACAGATGTTACTAGGGAGATACAACTCCATATAGATTCCCCTGATTCTGCCAAAGTTTAGATATATCATAAATGTAACTCAAGCACAACCCTCAGAATAGGAGAAGCACCTATTTGATTTTAGGGTTTCCTTTTTTTTTTTTTTTTTCTTGGTGCCATTCCAGGTTTGCGGACACCTTAAGGTGCTAAAACATAATAAACACCTCCAAAAAGCCCTATTTTGGTAATTACGTTCCTTAACGGGGTTGTCTCGCTACAACGATCAGTTTCAACATGTTGGGAACACTAAATGAAGATGTTTTCCAAATATATTGCGTTGTTCATTTTTTTGGTTAAGGAGCTACAAGTGATTTGATCACCTTCTGTGCTCTCTCTGGTTCCCCAAGTGACCAACCTGTGTACTTCTCCCCCCCCTGCTGTTTGTTCTATCTGATAGCAGGGAGGGATGTCATCAAACAGTTGACAGCACAGAACTCAGGACAGTGAGAGCTTGTTTATCTGATCTTTCAGACAAAAGCCAGTTATTACTACTGTTTACTTTACCTCAGAAGCTTCCCTGGTCCTGACAGCATGAGATTTAGCTAATTAGCAAAGGTCTGAATACATGGAACTCATATGCTAATTACAGACGGCTTGACCAGGAAGTGACAGAGCAAAGCAGCATTATTTCATTTATGCATCCTATGAAACTTTGAGATGAGTGCCATGTTGCATTTGCAAAGCCCCCAAAGTAACACGTGAAACCTAGAAGTCACCCCATTTTGTATTCAACATCCCCCAGGGATCTCATCTAGAGGTGTCGGAGTTGTGGAGTCGGAGTCGTCATAAAATGGACCGACTCCGACTCCCAAAGTATATAATAAGTTGGTCCAGTTAGTTTGATGCAGTGCAAAGAGCAATTTTATGTAAAGTCATCTTACCTATCTTATACATAAATGTGACTTGCAAGTATTTAGCCTCTGCTTAGTTCTGCAGATTATTTCCTGTAACTGCATTGTTACTGTTTTGCTCCTATAAATCAAAATGTTAATTTTTATTATTTTGTTAGTATTTTGGAAATCCACCTTTTGGTTTTCAATACTGCCTGAATCCTTCTGGGCTCTGGATCAGATTCAAGCACATCTTGACCAAAATCTAATCCTAGGTCTCTTCTACACATTCAAAAGATCAAACCATTGTTACCCTTTTGCTTGTCAGTGTCTGTTCTACCTAAATAGCTTGATTATTGTATCATAAGGTGATAAAAAGCCAGATGTAACCATTTTACTACAGTAAAGTAATCACTTAAACATGCGCCGTGTATGAGGGAGTCGGAGGTTTGGGAAATTGAGGAATCGGGGCTTTGGCTGGTGCTCAGCTGTACTCAAGATTCCCATAGCACAGAATGGAGAGTCATACGCAAGTCATACCTTGACTCTCCATTCTGAGCTAACACTTTCAGGGGACCGTTCCTTAGATTGGTGTGGGCCACTGAGGTTGGACCTGCATCTTTTAGACTTTGGTGGCATATCCGGTCAAAGTGGATCTGAGCAACTTTTACAAGGACCAAGTTACGATGGCTCTATTATTGGGACCTAACATGGTGGTTGTTGTGGTGTGTTGCCATTATATAATAGCTTGCTGCTTATGAGGCGGGGTGTACCTGGTGACCCCTATTTACTGCCAAAAATGCATAAAAGCATGTGTGCATCAAAATTGGATCATGAAGCAATGGAAGCAGGTGGTTAGGATTTTTTTCCCGTTGACTTCGGATTGAAAATAGTTTTCAAGTTGAAATTATATGTAAGCTGCAGTAGTGGAGTAATTGGGAGAAGCAGTTACGGGCACAGCACTCTGAGAATTTTTTTATTTTAACATTATTTGACCATATATTTTGGTGGTTGAAAACTTTTTTGTCTGGAGCACTGTACTCCCAATATTGTAGCAGACCAACTATATACACAGTTGAAACCAGAAGTTTACATACACTACATAAAAAGACACATATGAATGTTTTTTCTCATTATCTGACATGAAGTCAGAGATCTAAATCAATTAGGAACCAAAATTATTTCTATTTGCCACATGCCAGAATGAGAGAGAGAATTTTAAGGCATTTATATTACTTTCTGCAAAGTGTATGTAAACTTTTGGTTTCAACTGTACCTCCTAATGGCAGTAGAGGATAATGCACCTTGCCACACAGTAAAAAATTGCTAAGGCTATGTCTACACAGCACAGGTTTCTAGTCAGAGTTTCGGACTGTCCCCATGTAAACGGACTGTCAACCTTTTGCATATTTTTAAACAGAAAATCCATGCAATAGTTGACACTGCACAGATTTTCTGTCAGACTTTTTTTTTACATCACAGGTGTAACAAAAAACCTAGAACATGTTCATACTAACGCCCGGTTTTCAGGCGGAACATGAAATTCAATGCAAAGGGGGATAGCTGAATCCGCAAACCGTGGACAAAAGCCGTCCCCCTTTCATTGCTGTGTGAACGCACCCGTACAGTCCAAAATCGAGTCGCGTTCATTTCTGTGGGGTTTTAGAAATGTCCAAAATGACATGCAAATGTTTTTCAACGCGTTTTACGCTAAGTTTTTAGATCTCAATAGTAAATTTCAAATGGAATATGACTTAAGAATGAACATACTCTATTTATTTAATTTTTTTTACTCTTAAAAAGCAACTGACAAAATGCGCGCTGTATGACCTACAACACATATTTTCTATAGAGGTTTACTTTTCGTTTTAGACGAGTATTTCAAATATGAATCTGCATGGATTCCGACTTGAAATGCTCGCGTGGATGGAGAATTAGGTTATGTTCACATGGTGTAACTGCGCGGCACTTAAATGGGTTATCTCGCTACAAAGAATAGCTTTCAAATTGTAGGGAACACAAAATAAAGACATTTTCCAAATTTTATTGCTTTGTTCCTCTGTTTTCCCTAGGAGATACAAGTGAATTTTGACCTCCCTGGCTATTTCAGTTCCTTAGTTTAAATGACCTGTAAACATTCTCCCCCTGCTGTTTGGGTTTATGAGATAACAGTGGTTTATGTCATCACACAGGTCACAGTCAGTGTCCTGTGCTGCTCAGCAGTAAAAAAGCTTGATTTATGTAAAATAAACAGAACTGTAATTTAGGGCTTTTGTTTTGTGGATCAGATAAGCAGTCCTGTTAGTAGTTTGAGAAGCTAATCTGATCTAATTAGCGTCTGAAAGCACAGCATGGCATGAGAGCTGTACAAGCATGGAGCTGTATGCAAATGAGTCCGTCTGAACCAGGAAGTGACAGAGTATTTCATTCATCCATTCTCTGAAACTCTGAATGGAGACAACTCCTTTAAATGCGCCCGAAATGCGCCCCGCAATTACAGTAAGTCATAGCTCTCCCCCAGCGTATAATATGCGTGTGTTGTACGCCGGGAGAGAGAAGTGACATGTCACTTCTTCCAGGCGCTTATGCGCCATGGATAATTGAAGTGAATGGGCCCCCGTGCCGCTGTACAGCACACGTCACAATACGCCACGTGAACATACCCGAACTGTTGTTATAGATAGAGTCCTGCTTAATAATAGATCATGGGAAAGGTCTTTCTTGAATTTATATATATATATATATATATATAATAAAATATATATATATATATATATTATATATATATAGTCACCGCTTAAGCCCTATGTTGTCCAAACTAAACCCTCATTTTAATTCTCTTTTACTTGCCTATTCGAGCTATACTGTCTTTCTTATACACTCTTGTCCTAAACTGTACACAATTCCTTGTGTGGTCTGACGAGTGATTTTCTGCTCATATGATATCTGACATCTAGGCCCTTTTGAGTGCACCCTATAATACTAGATGTCTTAGCAGCAGCTCCCTGACACTGGGTGCTACAGTCAATTTAATTTTACTGTCAACTAAAATTCCTGTGTCATTTTTTTTTTCATGTCCGTTTTAATTAGTGTTTTCTCATTTAGTAAGTAATCTTGACACAGAATTGTTCTTCCTGTGTGCATAACCTTACATTAATCAGTGTTTATCAGCCTCTTTCCTGCCAAAGCCTCCAATTCAGAACTGTTTGCAACAAAACAATGTTCTCTGTTTCAATTACTTTAGATAGTTTAATATCATCTGCAAAGATTAATATTTACTGTGCAATTCCTCTACAAGGTCATTAACAAATAAAGAGAATAGGGCCCAACACTGACCCTGTGATACCCCACTGGTGGCAGTGACAAAGAATGCTGTCGGTCAGGGGTGGGGAGAGTGCCAGCTTATGAATATTGATTACTATTGTGCCTGCTGCTGTGTAGCTTCAGCTAATGAATCTAAATCTTAAAAAAACTGTGCCTAAAAAATAAAAAAATAAAATAAAAATCGTGTCCTCGAATTAACAATTCTAACACCAGGTTTAAGTTGCTTTAATATAGGACAGCATAAAGCTGGTGATAGTCTCTATAACAAAGATCATACAGGCAGTTGCTTACTTTGTATTAAAGAGGTTTTGCCACAAAATAAAATTGATGTGGGAAACTTGCAAAATACATAATGAACATTTTTACATTTCATCATTATTAAATGTCTTCCCGCACATGCTCAGACATCCTCTCCTCTCAGGCAGCTACTGTCAGTCTCTTCCCTGCTTAGTAATCACACACACTCACTGCTGAGCAAATGTTTAACCACTACTGCTGTGTTTCTACTCCTGTCCTCTGTACTCCTTATTAATTAGTCAAACCATGCAAGAAAAAAAAAAATAAAAAATCTCAATCATGTATGTGCATTGAGACCAAAAAAATCCACGTTTGGCTCCTGCAGGGATCTGAACCTAGGACCCCTAGACAGAAGTGTTAACCAGTCGGCTACATTGTAGCTATTTACAGCTCAAACATACCTTTGTTTGACTAGAGTGAGCACACTATGGGGAAAGGCATGGTGATGTCAGTCTGGGTCACATGATGTGCAGTTCAAACAAATGACACGCCCCTTTTGAGCACACTTAAAACAGAAGCTGGTAGAAGCTGGATAAAATGCCTCTGTGGTAAAACCCGTTTATAGAAGCAAATAAGCCAAGATAAATAAATAAAAAGTAGGTCAGAGCAAAGGTATCCATATTTGTTAAATTAAAAGCATCTGTAGAATTGTGTGTGTGTGTGTGTGTGTTATATATTATATATATATTATATATATATATATATATATATATATATGTATATATATATATATGTTATATATATATATATGTATATATATATAATGTATGTATATAATTATATGTATGTATATAGTATATAATATATATGTATATAATATATATATGTATATATATATATGTATATATATATATATATATATATATGTATGTATATATATACACACATACTTAAATAATGTATTGATACCCAGTCTCCATGCATAGGGACTTGGGGTACTGAACAGATTCTATAGTTGAAAACTGTGTCGGACGATGCATTTTTCTGGTACCCAGATAAATTATAAAAACTCATACTTCCCTTCCTCCTCACTTCTCTTCCAGCGTCTTTCCCCAGCCTTCTGTTTTACTTCAGGCAGTCTTTATCACAAGATATTTTTTTCAACACCTGGGCAATCCCTTTTAACCCTTTCATGAAGTATGAAACGGGCTCACTCGCTGCATGAGTGGCAGGTGTCGGCTGTTAATTACAGCTGACACCTGCCATTAACAGCAGAGACTGGAGCCGACTCCGATCCCTGCCATTTAATCCTTTACACACCGTGGTTTTTCCCTGATTTGGCACTCCTGTCACAGGATTGCTATTGGTATGGCAGGTGGAAGCCTTAAAAAAGCTTTTGAAGCTGGCATGTTACTGCTCCCACTGCTTTCTTCCATAGGCATGAAATAATGGGAGTGACATCTTGTTACACCTTTTTGCATTATATAGAGATTGCACCCCTTAGCGGTCAAGTACACTAGAGGGATTACATGGAGAACTAAAAAAAAGAACCAAAGAAAAAACATCTAAAAGTATATAGAATAATAAAAAATATTAAAAGTTCAAAATGTCCCTTTTTGCCATTTTATAGATAAATTATCCATAACTGGTATCGACCATATCTGTAAAAGTCTGATCTATTAAAATATAACATAATTTACCCCTTATGCAGAGCGCTGTAGAAGAATTTGTTTTTACAGTATAAAAATTTTAACACCTAGCGTTTTTTTCCAACATGTTTTGCTAAATTATACAGAGGGGTCAAAAGGACCCGCAGATGTTCCACAGAAATTTTGTTGCATTTTTAATATATATATATATATATATATATTTTTTTTTTTACCCGATTCCTGTAGATAATACCCGATTGGGGGGAAAAAAAAACACTCTCTCCTCTTCTGCATTTATAGTAGTTTTTAAAGAAACATGATGAATGTCCTGTCTCTTGCATGTCTTTTTTTTTTTTCTAACTTAGTAGCAAATTTGATCCCTGCTGTGTCACATCTGGGCTACACACATTAGAGCAATGCTGGGTCAACACTGTTTTTTTTTTTTTTTTTTTTTAATGCAAATTTTTCATCATGGTTTATAAGTCTGAATCCAGAAGAGGACAAGCCTTCTCATCAAACGCTTTTTCTCTCTGTTGGTCTAATTCCTGGTTTTAGTGTGTAAAAAAATTTTTCCAACTATGCGTCAAAAATATAGTGCCTAGCCCTAGACTTTTCTAATATTACATTTTAAAACTACATTTGCCAAAGCCATCTATTGGGGCCAATTGACCTGGTGTATGTCTACAGAGTGCCCTCTATGCCTTGGTAGATCTTATTCCTTCACTGTATGGAATAGTGTGGTAGACTCTGCCTTCCCATGGAGAGGAATACCTTAAAGGCACACTAACATCAATATTTTTTCTTTTCACATGTGGACATGCAATATGCAACTATATAATTTTTTTCATGTATTTAAGAAAAACAAACAAAAAAAACAAACCACCACCCAATTAAAGTTCTCTCTGACTTCCCCTCTGTGAGCTATGGTGGCATAGCAGTGAGACGATTGCTGGAGGATCCTTCACTCTGGTCTGAGAAGTGTATATATTGTCACCAAAGGCTCGTCTGGTGACAACAGAGGCTGCTGCATAGCGTCTCCTTGACATCTCCAGCATCGTTGGCGGCCATCGTTTCTGCTCAGAGTGAATCAACGTTCAGCACTGAGAACCACTGGTCTCTCATCCAGCGTAGATGTTCCCTGGCCCATGCAAGATGATGCCTTTGGTCAGGTAGCCTTGCCGGTTGTCTAGCACGCAGACCACGCTTATGTATATGGTTAAAAATGGTCTGACATAACACTAGGTTGCCTCTCAGCTCCCTTAAAAGTCCTGGTGATGTGAGGCATTCATCATCCAGTTTTGCACGGCATTGTTTACATCACATACTGGTGGCCACTTCATTGTAGTCATAGGTCGTCCACTTCTTTGCCTTTCTGTGACTCTTCCAGTCTCTCTGTACCTCTGTTTCAACCTACTGATGACACTCTGACACTAAGCTCAGTGGACTCTTCTGTCTGAGAGCATCCTGCCTGAAGCCTCACAATGGCGAGGTATTGTTGATCAATTGTAAGGTGTTCTCTTGGTCTCATGATGTCAAAATGTGAACATGATGAGGAGCACTGTTTAAATCTCAATACAAATTGATCCTCTAAATGTATTGGGTGATTCAGGGATCAAACACTTGTGAATTTTGCCGTTAAAGGGGTTTTATCATTTAACTTGAGACATGAGCTAATAATATCCATTTCAGTTTAAAATCCAGGGGCGAGTCTCAGTAGGCGTGTATGTCCTGCCAGGAGCCGTGTCTCCCCTCACTGAAGAGCTGTGACATCATCATTCTGTGTGGGCAGTGGAAGGGAAGGATATCTGGAGAGGACAACCCTGCAGCCTCCTGCATGCTTCTTATTTCTGCAGATCCATCAGCTTCAGGCTCAACAAGCTCCTTGTAACCCCCTCATTGCTATAAACAGTTATACACTCAGCCTGAACTGATGAAACAAATGTGTGGAATGCACACTGCCCACCTCCCCCTCTGTAATCAGGCAGGAGTGAGGGGAACTGACTGTATAAGGCTGTTATATGGGTGATGGGAACAGACTGTATAAAGCTATGTTATATGAGGGGAGAGCAGTGTATAAGGCTGTGTTATATGAGGGGAGTGTGAATCTAAGGGTATGTTCACACGGCACAATTACGCCCCGAAATTACGCCGGGAGGTCGGGAGTTCGCGCCGACTCGCTGGGAGGGGAAAGGGGGCCTGTAGGCCGGGCCCATAGAAATTCTTCCCTGCGGTCCCGAATTCGCCGCTAGTAATTGACATGTCACTTATTCCCCCCCGTGGCGGTGTGGGAGGGGGCATTAACCCATAGTTCACTAGGGGAAACTGGGATTCCTTTAATGACTGGGACGTTTTCCGCCCTTTATTGAGCGCATTCACGCCAATATGGCGAAATACGTCCCAATTACCCGTGTGAACCTGCCAAAACTGTTAGAACTGTTAATTGCCAGATCCTTTACACAGAATGGGATAGGAACTTAGAATGGGGCCACTTGGTTTCATTTCAGTTTAAACAGCTCAGAGGGGAGTAAGCCAGAGTGCAGGCCCAGCCAAACAGGAAAGGGGGTTTCCATCCGGGAGGAAGGGGTTAAACGGCTGATGAAATGTCAGCCTGCCAAATCTCGAAAAGGGGCGTTTTGTTTTTCCCGACACTGCAGCAGAAATGGGTTTTATAGATGCACAGTTTAGCTCATAGCTGCAATACTATTTGACTTAGGTTAAAGAAAACCATTACAAAAGTGCTTATTTTTACTGCCCCATCATTTGAGATATGATCCTTGTTATTTGAGAAGAACCCTTAAACCCTTAAGGCCGGGGTTCACACGGCTATTCCAACGGAATTGCGAGCCATTGTGCTCGCAATTCCGTCTTTAAATAAGGGGCGGGGGGGCGCTGCCGCCGCCCCATGACTTTCCATTATGGGACGGGCACTTATTGCCCCTGGATAATTTGTGCATGTCCTTTCCCCCTGCCCGGCGTTTTTGCCGACGGGGAGCGACGGAATCCCTGTTCTCATGAGAACTGGGGTTTTTACCGTAATTACGCGAGGGAATTGGCGCCGTACCCCAGCGCAAACATGGCGAAAGTACTTTTTTTTTTTTTCAGAATTTGTCCCACTTGGAATTTTTTTTGCGGTTTCCAGGATGTTCTATAGTTATAGTGAATTTTACCATTAGAAAGTACATCTTGTCCTGCAAAATAAAAGCCCTCATGGTCTATGTAGGTGGAAAAATAAAAAAAGTTATGGCTCTGGGAAGCGGAGGAGGGAAAAACGAACGTGTCACAAAAAAAATTGCAAGGTCCTTAAGGGGTTAAGCTCCTTTAGATATCGGCAAGTTGTGCAAAAAGTACTGAAACACTGAACAATGGCACATGTGCATTCCAAAGTTAAGAGATGGTCTCATTTAGTGCATTCAAGAAATTTTATGTTCGTCCTGAAATTTCAAACAAATGCCAAATATCCGTAACTTTTTGTGAGTAGTGTATGGCCTCGTTCACACGGCTTATTTGGGGACGGATTGGCGCCGTACTCCGCGCCGGATTTGCGCTGCAGTACGGCTCCAATCTCTCCCTGTCATTATGGTAATCCACAGTTCTCATAGAGAACAGTGGATTCCGTCGCTCCTCCCCGCTCGGCGAATCCGCTGCGGGAGGAGAAAGTGACATGCACATTATTTACGGCGCGGACGCGCCGTAAACAATGCATTGTCTATGGGGCCGGGAGCGGCGCCCCCGCCGCGCCCCGGCCCCACCCCCGTCCCGCCCCTTATTCACGGCGGATTTGTGAGCTCAATCCGGCTCACACATCCGTCGGGAATAAGCCGTGTGAACACGGCCTATGTCGAAGCCTTCCGTTAAAGGTATACTTTGGGGAAATACTCCTGCAATGTTAATAGAGCATTGTGTTGCACTCATGGCAGCTATGCTTAGACAACAGTTGTTTTACCGAAAGCAACCAATTGCCATAAAAAATATAATGGAGTGTCTGCTCTGATTCCTTATTACATTAGAACTCAATATGCCAAAGTATTTGGAGCGCTACTGTATACACATGCTGTATCTCTGGATGATACAGATCTCTGTCAATGTGTGTGATCCGCCGTGTCCAGTGAGTCTAGTCCAGTCTAGTGTGAAAGGTGAGAGCAAGAAATATTTTACTCTTGAGTGAAAGTCTATTTCTGTATCACTGGGGTGTCCCGTGTTTCTGTGCTTTAAAGGAACCAGTCTATTTGGCACCCACAGAGACTAGCGAGGGATCTGCCTCTTGCTCCCTCTTATCTTTTACTAGAAGTAGGAAGGACGACAACATTATTAGTATTTCCTATAAGCATATTGTACTCGATTTAACCTGTATAACCTTAAGCCCCAGGTCTGAAAAGGCCTTACTGACGCAGCTACATTTTATAGTTTTTGCCTCTTTGCATTTTGCAGCAATGGTAACTTTTTTTTTTTTTTTTGCTTTTTTAAGTGGCACAGTTGGGGACTTGTTTTATGCGGGAGAAGTTGTATTTTATGGGGGCTTAGTTTAAGTTTTCAAATCAATTACTGCAGTTTTGTTTTTTAACAACATGAACATTAAAGTGTTTTTCTGCATTTGTTTTTTTTTTTTTTCTTTTTTTTTTTACACCATTCATATTTCATAGTAAATAAGCTGTTAGATTAGTTCTGCAAGTTATCACGGTTGTGTAGATAGATGCCTAATATGTGTAGGTTTTTTGTCTAATCTAGGCACAATAACTTTTTTTTATTAAACCTTTTTATTTTTATTTTTTTACATTTTATGTTTATTAACTTTTTTAAATCCTATTAAGGGATGACTGTTAAAGGGAATGTGTCATCAAAAATGACTTATTGTTTAACTTACATTTTTATGTTCAACGCATTTTGTAAGAATTTTTGGTTATATTTTTTTTTATTTTCCATATCACTTTCAATATTTTTTAATAATTCTTAAGTCCTGCAGTTTTCACTTTGGCCACTAAGCATAATAAAAGACTGACACTTCCTGTTCTGTACAGAAAGATTCTCCGTTGTCTGCTCATTATCAGCACAGAGGGTCAAACTGAAAGGAGACGTCAGTGTGAATAGATAACACAGGATCCACCAGGCACAAGAGGAGATAATCACAGTTCACCCTTAAACCTCCCTGCACACTGATTTCTTCCCAGGTCACAGAGCATGGCTAGAAAACTCTCCTATAGAAGTGAATGGGACTGAGTCAGTCTTAAAGGGGATGTATCGCTTCTTCGGCTGATTCATACTGCTCTCAGCTTCTCAACTCTAGAAATGCAGGGGCGTTTCTTCCCCTCCCAGCTGGGTGATGTCATCCCCCCTTCACTGTTCATGCTGGCTCCCGAAACCCCCCCTCCCCTCCACCCCGCCCTCTCTCTAGGTCCACATGTCATTGTGTCTTATTTTGTAAGAGCTGTATACATACCACAGGCTGCAGTCAATCTAGACTGAGCACTGATCTGTTCTCCTCTCACAGCTGGAGATTTGTTACAGTTGAATCCAGCTTTCTATGAACGGCACAGATCTCCCTTCTATGCAGGAGCGTTAGGCACCAAGACACAACTGTGCTGTTTTCTGATTGTAGAATCTGCTGCAGTTTTGTTTCTGCTAAGTGTGCAGAGAGAAATTGCTACGGCCCCTAACGCTGAGTCAGAGAGGCAGGAATCGACACACAATTGTGCTGTTTTCTGATTATAGAAGCCCTGCAGTGTAATTCTGTTTCTTCTAGCTGTGCAGAGTGAAAATGTGCCGATCCCTTACTTTGAGTGAAAGACAGGAATGCAAGCTCCTTGAATAGAGCCGACCGGGGGCTGAACAGCATGTAAATGAGCTCTCAGCTAGTGAAATGCAAGGAGGAGGGATCCGACCAGCACTGGATATCAGTGTAAACAGAAACAGAAGATAAGGGATCCTGTGATAACAAGACTGCTTTGCTAATGACATCTAATTGCAAAGTTACTTGTTTTCACTGTCCCCTTATTCTGATGACCATTTAATGAAATGATACAACCCCTTTAAGTCTCCTATGTGCATGAAGCTACAGTAAAGCATCTCTCTGTCTGCTGTGAAAACAGTGCAAACAAGGCCTAGTGTCTTTTTGACCCAAATTGGACAAGTATATGTCTGTACAGATCACCCAATGCTCCTGGTGCTCACAGCACTTGTACCTTTTGTTTCCTGCAGTTGATCTTGTTTAATCTAATTAGTTCACTCATAGTTCAGTCCCCATCAGTCAGAGCAGGAGTGATGTCACCTCACGGACTATCAGATAACAGGTATGCAGATTACCATAGAAACCTCTGTGCACAGAGACCCATGTAATCTTATTTAGAAAATGTCTTTATTTAACAGTTCACTAATGTTGAAAGCCATTCTTTGTAGTGAGAGAACCCCTGTAAGCCCTGCAGTTTTCACTTTGTCCACTTGGCCTAATAATAGTCTTAGGCTACGGAAGGGGACAAATACTGGTCAGTTTATCTGACCGGTATTTGTCTTGTTTTGGGTCCGTCCCCACGGCCACGGGGAGGGGGGGGGGCGGCTTTTCTCTGGGATGAGTGCTGAAAAGCCCTCCCTCTTCACATTGACTTGCACATATTCCGTCCGAAAACCGGACAGAAGAATGTGCATGTAGAATTTTCTGCGGGCGGAAAAACCGCCGGGTGGAAAACCCGTGCAGTGGGGACTGCTGCACAGGTTTTCCATAGGAGCCCGTTGTGCTCATTTTTGGCCATTTTTTTCAGGCGGTCTGCAAAACCGCAAACCACCTGTAAAACCGTCCGAAAACCCGTGCCGTGGGGACATGCCTTTACACTTTTCAGTAGTCTGCTGATTATCAGCACAAGCAGGGTTAAACTGAAAGGTGACGCCAATGTGTATAGATAACAAAGGATCCACCAGTCCCAATCCGAGATGGTCACAGTTCACCCTCTCCCCCCGCCCTGCACACTGACTTCTTCCCAGGTAACAGCATGTCTAGAAAACTCTCCTGTAGAAGTCAATGGGACTGAGTCAGTCCAGAGGCTCCTATGTGCATGAACCTGCTATAAAGCATCTTTTTAAATGCTGTGAAAGCAGTGCAGGCAAGAAAGCTTTCCCCACAATCATATATTGACGACTGAATTGAAAAATCTACAATCAGAAAATAAAACCGGATATAAAAAGAATATGGATCAGGGGCTTGATTTAATAAGTAAAAAACATTGCGACAGGTTCCCATTAAATGAAAGGACACAAATGTTTGTCTTTACTTCTCATATCTATGGGGATGACTTAAAGGGGATTTATTGTTTGAGCTGCTCGTGCTGTTCTGCTAATTTTCTCAGATTGAGTTTGAAATCCAGGGGCGTGTCTCTCCTCTCAGCAGGCGTGTCTCCCCTCCCACGAGGCGTGTCTCCCCGCACTGAAGAACTGTGACATCATCATTTTGTTTGAAGCAGGGGATGCAGAGGGTTGTCTGGATATAACAGCTCTGTAGCCTCCTGCCTGCTTATGTCTGCAGCCTTGAGGCTCCACAAGCTGCAGCAAGCACCTATTATCTCTATTATATCTCTTAGTTTACACACTGAAAGCCAGCAGCTTTAACTTCTGTTCTAGTGGTGTTCAACCAAAGTGTACTGACAACAGGCAGAGACCTTTACTCAACTACAAGGATAAATGTCAGCTTCAAGCAAAGATCTCTGCTTGCTGTCAGTGATATGAGTGAAAACTGTGGGGGGGGAGAAACAAATCAGCTTTGAGAGATGAATCTGCTCAGCCTCGAAATGACTTGGGCTGATGGTGTAACGGTAGAGTGTTGGTTTTACAACGAAGGGGTTTGGAGTTCTAGTCCCCTCACAGGGTATATTTTTTTCCTCCCCCTAAATTCTACACATATGTAGAGAGACCTAAAATATAGATGTCAATCTCTATAATGATATATATACACATACATAGCTCCCCTATATCATGTCTCATCCCCGAGAGTATATGCATTGTATCACATATGTTGGAAGTGCTTGGTGTGACTGTGAGGATGGGACACTATATAGGGGAGCTTTCTGTGTGTGTGTGTGTGTGTGTGTTAGTGTGTGTGTGTATATATGTTATGTCTATATATATATTATTATATATATATATTTATATATATATATATATATATAATTATAGATGTCTACACATATATTTTCATATCTTTACATATGTGTACAATTTATAAAAGAAAAAAAAACAAAAAAAATGATTGGACTTGAACTTCCAACCTCTGTCTTGCCAAGCTGATCACCTATGCACTGCACTACAAAAGCAGCTCATACAGATGCAGTGTTGAATCCTTATGTTATACACTACAGATGACGTCATAAGGAGGCGGGGCTTGCATTCGATTTGAGGAACAGAACGCCCTCTTTTCAAAGAAGCAGCTTAAGGACTGAACCTTGGCAAAAGCCCTTTAAACAGGCAGTAATTGCCCAGATCCTTCCCCCTAGAGCTGAGATGTACATAGAGCCAGCAGACTCTGGTTCCACTATCGATGTTAACAGTTCAGAAGGGAGTAAACACAGAGTGTGCAGGCAGCCAATCACAGTGCAGGGGGCGTGGCCATGACGTTTCCTGTCTAGGGGCATATCCCAACAGGCTGAATGAAATGTCAGCCAGCCAATCACAGTGCAGGGGGCGTGTCTAGGGCACAGGAATCGACCAGTGGGCGTTCTGACCAGCAACAGCAGAAATAGAAGACAGATTTACAGCGAAGCTGATATCTGCTAAACCACGTGACAGATAATGCAACCCAATTACAAAAGTGCTTATTTTTACTGTCCCCATAATCTGAGACATGATCTTTGTAACGATAAAACTCCTTTAAGAGTTGGTAAAGGAGCTTTGAAGAGAAGATAAAAGCTTCCAAAGATGCATCTTTTGGCTCCTTGGAATCTCATAAGTGCAGATTATTTAGCCGTTTTCCCTAAATGTGGTTTTGTCGATAGGGATTTAAGAATTTTATTCATTCCGCCCATCGAAGCCTGTTTTTATCGTGTTAGTAAATGATCTGTATCATGATGTTTATTGGTAACGAGGGATGAGGTCATAATTTGAAGCTCTGGTTGGGTTCCATTTATCAGGAAGCTGTAATTGAAGTAAGGGAACTGTTCCCGCTATTCTGTAGCATTGCTTATTAATAATTCACAAATGCAGCACTTAGAGCTGTTAACTGATTGGCAGACCAAATAAGGGGACTGGGGGTAGATGCGCATAACTCCAGATACAGGGTCCCGAATATCTTGCCCACCAGTAATTGTGTCTGTGATGGATGATGCTCTCTCATGTAACAGTGGGTTCATTAAGGCGCATTGTGTCTGCGAAATGCATAAACATTCACGTCTAAAGCATTGAGGGAAGAACATTGCAATTGATACGTTTGGACAAAACTTGATCCGAGTTAGAAGACTGGATTACAATCAGATGAAACCCCTCCATCAACTTCAGATTGGTTCGCTTTATGCTGTATTTCCTAAGCATTGTATTGACTGTGGACTTTAAAGGGTAAATTCAAACAACAAATTTTAACAAGAAACTCAATGCGGAGTGTGTGGTGGATTTCTTGTTAATCTCATGCAATCTGACGCTGGTTTGTTTTAATGGCCAGTCCGTGCTGTAGGTCAAAAATCGTCCAGCATGTCCAAGACCATGTTAACCCCTTAAGCCGAACGCCTGAAAAGTATTTAATGACCAGCACATTTTTTTTTTTTAGTTTTTGCCTCCTTGCATTTCAACAGTTGACATTTTTTGTAAAAAATTTTTTTATTATATTTTCAATGACTAAGTTGTATGGGGCCTAATTTTATTCAGGACAAGTTGTACTTTTTGGGGGAAAGGTTTAAATTTACTTATAAATTATTGCAGAATTTTTTTCTTTTTACACCATTTACATTTCACGCTTAATAACTTGTTAGATTAATTCTACAGGTTATTACGGTAGTGTGGATACCTAATGTGTAGGTTTGGTTTTTTTTGTGTAATGTATGCACAATTTTTTTATATTATAGTAATAGCAAATTCATATATGCTAATACATTATAATCTGTGTCCATTTGACATGGGCAGCGATCAGGGCACCACACGGTCTGCCTTGATTGCAGGCTTGTTACACAGACAATACAATACCGATTCAAAAACTGGTCTAAACATGAGTATAAGTCACCATACCATAAACAGCATGAACCAATATGAAGTATAATGACTCTCCAATAATTGCCATATAAAGATTTTTCTTCTAAAAAATACATTATAAATGCAAAAAATACAGCTGTCACAACTGAAACAACCTTAAAAACACAAAATACCCCCCAATGCAAATATTGGTGACACATCCCTCACCCAAAGTTAACAAACAGTAAATTGGAAAGACGCGTAATATACACATAACAGATCAAGTGATCAAAAAATACAAAAATGCACCAAACCAAAAAATCATGATAAAAATACAAAAACCTATATTTCAATTCATTACCAAAGTGGTGGATATGTCACCAAGGAGGGTATCGGCCTCGACACGCGTTTCGCCGCCAGCTTTCTCAAGAGGCCTTTAGGTCCCTAGGGCTGCTGTGCAGTCGTTTCCGGGGCTCTATCGGGCCACCGTGCGTCCAGATCACACGACAGAGCAGGGAAAGCCCTTTGATTACGTTGCAGCCACTGACTATGGCAATCGAAGAGTTAAGCGCCGTGGAGCGGAGGTTTCCCCCGCTCCCTGGAACTTGCAGAGGCTGTGCTGGGAACAGGGCTGTAAAGTACAGCCCTGTTGTCGGCACTGCTACGGCGCTGCAAACCCTGATGTCTGCAGCGACGGTGAATGACCTGAAATGCCCGGCGGCAAAAGTCAGCGGGCGGTCGTTAAGGGGTTAAAGAAATTAGTATAGGTGAACGCTGGGGTGTTTGAATTGCTATGCTGCTACAACACAATATCAGCAGCACTCTATAAATGCCAAAAAAGTAGTCAAAGGGAATAAAGGAATTTTTTCAAAATGTATTTCTGCTACTTTAGGATATATAAAAATTTGATGTTCTTGGGCTATGTTCACACGGCTTATTTGCGGGGCGTAATTGAGCCCCGCAATTACGCCATGTGGGCGGGAGCGGGGGGCCGGCACATATACGCCGCTAGTAAATGACAAGTCGCTATCTCCCCGCGGGCGATTCTCCGAGCAAGGGAAGGAGACGTACTATAGTTCTCTAAGAGAACTGTGGATTACCGTAATGACTGGGACGTATTCCAGCCGTAATTTGCGCAGTACGGACTGAAATATGTCCCATTTTAAGCCGTGTGAACATGGCCTTAGTGTACAAGTTTGATCAAAACAGTAATTGACCTCAAAACAGATGGGAACCTTCTCTGTCATTTTCTCTCACTTGAAGTCTGTTCAGACTTCCATCCTTTCAGAGAGAAAAGGTCCCAGCTACACTCTGCTCTGATTAAAAACTGTAACTGATGCAGGTGTGCGGGTATGCAACTCCCAAAGGAGGCTTGCAACGCAGGTAACACCTCAATCCGGCATAGGTTTAAAACGAGCAACATTATTTATTCTATGTAATAATACAGCAATATAAACATGGCGTTAAAAAACGCTGTAACCCGTTAACGTGTTTCGAACTATGCTAGCTCTTGTTCACAGGGCAAAGCGGGTTGTGAAGAGGTGAGCCTGTTATCTGATTAAAAACAGGCTGTGTATGGGGGCTAGCCACTCCCCCATGCAAACAATCCAAAAATCAAAAATTGGTCCGCACATCCAAGACGACTTGAAAGAAATTAGTAAAGAACCTCAAATTTTTATATATTCTAAAGTAGCAGAAATGCGTTTTGAAAAAATTGCTATATTCCCTTTGACTGCTTTCTTGATGTTTTATAGAGTGCGCTATAGTTTGAGCTGGAAACCGGCATCAAATCTGTGTTTACTGGCATATCCAAAATGGTAACTTTTAAAAAAAAAAAAAAAAAGGAAGAGGTGGAGAGGGGTGGGGGGACACCAACAAAAAAGGTGTTGTATCCTCTAGTTCCATAGATTCTGACAGTGAGTCTGTTGCCCATTGTCCATATAGTTTTATTCTTTAATTCCCCAATAACTGTCACAGTGTTGCCGGTATGGCAACTATTTTACTAGTAAAACTATGTTCCCACAGTGTATTATTCAACCTAACAATACCCCATGTAACACGGAACAGACGTCCCTTGGACATCCTTATATTTCTGTTGCACTTTTCATTTTCGTCTGACTTCACCTTGTTTTAGAACCAAAATTAGCCTCATCCAGTCACAGTAGCTTCTACTTGTAGGAAAGTGATAATGAGGGTGTGGACTAAATGAAAAGCTTAATTTTTGTGAATAGTGTTATCATGAATTAGCACTAGTGATACTTATTAAAGATTTGCAGATACTGTTGTTCCACATGTGGAGAAGCGCTCAACACTTCACAAACATAGCAAACAATTTTATTGGGAAGTTTTTGCATTTCTGGTCAGGATGAGCGTGTTTTCAGGGATTTCCCAATTATTTGTCAGTGTCTTAAGTGGGTACACATTTCCTTGTTAGATTATAGGTTATTTCCTATGTATTACAGAATTTTCCATGTGTTTCTTGGTTAAATAGAGCAATGCTTTTAAAATTAATTCTCAGGTGGTTTCACACGTGACTCCCATTCAAGTCTGAGAGGCTCGCAGACACCTCTACGTTCAGAACGGAGAGGTTTCTGGACTCATTGAAATAAATGTCTGGGTTCCACCTCTGTGACGCGATATGCCATCATTGTCTAAAGTGAGACCGACCCTATAAGTCTTCCTTCACAGTTTATGGATTGTTAATTTTTCTTTCTTTCATACATTTACATCAACAATCCTGTTTGTCATAGAGCATGGTCCCGACTGCTGGGACTCCTGCCAACCACAGGACAGTGCTTACACGGGACTATTTCCAGGGCTGTGGAGTCGGTAAGCCAAACCTCTGACAACTCAATTTCCTTACTCTAACTCCACCAAAATGGAAACCGCCTCAGACTCCACATCTCTGGTTCTGAGATGTGTGCAGGCGTTCCTTCCCAGTGCATTTTTCCTCTGATCTGTAGTGGAGGAGCTTTACTACTGAGCATGTCCATAACGTGCAGTGCACATTCATTTCAACTAGAAAGCCTAGATCCTTAGATCAGGAATAGAACAGACATTTACACTGACAAGCAAAAGGGTAACAATGTTCTGAACTTTTGACTTTCGGGTTCCATATCTCACCATCCTCTACAGCAGGGGTGTCAAACTGCGGCCTCCAGCTGTTGAGAAACTACACCACCCATCATGCCCAGTGTTATCGATTTCCAGTGGGCATGATGGAAGTTGTAGTTTCTCAACAGCTGGAGGGCCCCAGTTTGACACCCGTGCTCTACAGCTTTGAATGTGAGAATGCTGTTATTTTATAGACAATCATCTTGGCTATTTCCTACATAAATTTGACTTGCAGTTATTCAGCATCTGCTTAGTTCTGCAGATATTTGTCCTGTAACTGCATTGTTACTGTTATGCTCTTAAAAAGCAAACTTTATTTTTTTATTATTTTGCTAGTATTTTGTAAATCCACCTTTTGGCTTTCAGCGCTACTTGAACCCTTTTGGGCTATTCTTAAAATTCAAGCACATCTTAACTAAAATCTGATCCCAGGTCTCTTCTACACGTTCCCAATGTTGGTGCAGACTGGACTTGGGTACGAATACAGTTTTTTTTCAACTCTACCCACACGTGTTTGATTGGGTTGAGGTCTGGGGACTGTGGAGGCCAATATAGTAACTCTACTTCATTGTCATTGAACCTCTTCTCGCCAATCTTGATGTATGCTTCGGGTCGATGTCCTGCTGGAACATGGTCGTCCTTTTCATACCTTAGAACTCACGTGTACAAAGTAGCTCGTATTGTAGAATACTTGCACATAGCTCAGCATTAAGACCACCATCAATCCTGGTTAAGTATCCAACACATTTGGCTGTGAATCAACCCCATATCATCAGCCTTCCTCCTTCAGACTTGACAGTTCCTTCAATTTATCGCCCACCTTTTCCCTTGGTTCTTCCAGACCCATTTGCCCCATCAGAGCCCGGTCTATTGACTTTGATCTCATTGCTCCACATCACCCGTTTCCAATCTTCCACTTTTCTTTTTTGTAAACTCAGAGCTGACGCTTCTTATGACGATATTGAAGTTGAGGCTTTTTCCACCTTTTCTTTGGGCCACCATTCCAGACTTGTCTAATGCACGTCGTACGGTACTTGTATAAACGTCTGTGTTCTTACTATTACGAAGCATACGAGTCACTGCCGTGTTTGTTGCGCCAAAACTTGTTGACTCCTATATTTTTTGTGGACGTCCACCTCTTGTCTTTGGAATGGATGGCTAGACTTCATTTCGTATTCTTCCAGCTGGCATGACATCACATGATGCATTTTGGCAATTTTCTTGGCTGAGAGACCACTATCGATGAGCTGGATGATGATTTTTTTTTCTTGTGAAATTTTAAGTGTCTATTGGGTAAATTAAAATCTATTGGGTTAGAAATAATAGTGTGTAATTGGATTAAAATCTGAGTATCGGTTTGTACTCGGAGTGCTGGTTAATGATTCCTACTCTGAATGGTCCCAGGGCTTAGTACTGGGTCCCCTTTTATTCATTGTATTTATTAATGATATATTGAAGGGGATTAATAACATGGTTTCTATTTTTGCAGATACCCCAAAGCTATGCGGGTATGCTTTATGAAGAGTTCATAAATTGTAAGCAGCCCCTGGACCACTGATTTTTGGCCCCCCTTTTGAAAATGGGGTTAAAAGTGGAAAATTAAAGAATTAAAATGGAGCTAAGAGAGAGTGGAAAAACGAGGACAAATTTAATAAGAGGAAGGGGATCTTTTTGATGACAGGTTATAAAGAATTAAACTTATTTGTTTTGAGAAAAGAGGCTCGGGGAGAGAAGATTAATTATATAAGATAAAAATGGCCCTACTAAAAGTATGGAAAAAACGATTTCTTTAAAAAAAAACCCCCCAAAAGAAAGGGGACTTTCCCTTTCGTCTGGAGAAAAAGGTTCAGTTCCAGCGGAGAAACCCCTTTTTTTTTCCATGAGAACTGTGAATTGTTTAAGCCCCCTGAGGGCTGGTCACGCAGGAACAGTTGAGAGTTTTAAGAAAGGCTTAGATATCATGAAACTAAAAAATATTAATACGTATGTAGCGTATAGAATTCTAGTCCAGTCTGATGGCAACTCGGGGTCAGAGATGAAAACTTCCTTAGAGAGTTGGGGTTTTTTCCCTTTGGGGTTCAAAGTCTTTATTTTGGGGAAACAAAAACTTTTAAAAACTCCTTTTTTCCCTCCCTCTCCACTTTTTCCCCCCCTTCACCCTTTTTCCAATCTTTGGGTTTAACTTGATGGATATGCTTTTTTTTTTAACTGTACTTGTAAAAAACGTGAATCTTTTTCTTTGGGTGCTCACGATTTTTTAACCCGTGCCTTTCGTTGGGAAAACGCCCAATAAAACAGAGCTATTTGGAAATTAGAACTGGTTAAAATTTTGTAGTATAGAAGAAGCAAAAGATTGTCCCACCAAGGAGAAAAACAGTAACAATGAGTTACATGACAAAAATCTGCGTAACTAATTATATCTAAAAAGTTTTCAGGTTAAAAATTATTTGAGAGCCAAAATGATTGTCTGTCTATAAAAGATGTAGCCTCACGTTCAAAGCTGAGTAGTGGTGGATATGGACCTGAAATTCAAAAGTTCAAAAAATGTTACCTTTTGGGTTTTAGTGCTTTTGGGCGTTTTAATAATTTTCCCCCAAAACTTAGAAAAAATATTCTCACATATTGCGTTGAATTAACTGCTTACCCAAAAAAAATTATAATTTTTGGACCCGCTTCTGTTTTTAAATTTTGCTATTACTCCCCCTCTTGTGATTGGTGGGGATAACTGCATTTGCATCGGTCAAACATTTATCTCCTGTCCTGTGGATAGCCGATAAATGATGCGGATGGTATAACCCCATTATGCAAGTCAAATAGTCTATATGTTAAAAAAAAAAAACCTTAAAGGGGTTTTGCCAGGACGTGCCTTATCTGCTAAGAAGCAAATGTAAACAAGCCATTGAGAGCTAAGAGAGAGAGAGAGAGAGAGAGACAGCCAGAGCACAGAGCCATGCATAAGGGATTGTGTGAAATGTTCACTCAAATAATCAAACTACAACTAGTGGATTCTGTATACAAAAGACAACGCCTTTTCTCCACAGCAGCTTGAAAGCTTCTTCATGTTCTCTGTCATCAGATAAAGCAGGGATCTACTTAGAAAATCACACTACAACTAGTGGATTCTGTATACAATACACAACATATTTCTACCCGGTGCCTTGAAAGCTTCTTCAGCTCCCTCTCATCAGATAAGAAGTGTTCTCTGCTCAAGCCCGACCAGCAGCTCTTGTCAGGTCGTATCTAATAGAAGCTTTTAAGTATCTAAGGGCAGGTAAGGTAGCTCTCTCAGACTGCAATTTTTGTAATCACATATTTAGAAAAGTGATTAAATACCCATTTTGGAGGATCCCACGTCAACATTACATCGTAGCAAAACCCCTTTAATGAAAACACTTGGTTCCTTTGGTTGTGTTAAAACGTTCACTACTTTACTCATTCTCGATGAACATCTGTTCAAAACACAAAAAAGGACGTCGACTCACTCCAAGCATGGGATTTCCATGGTCTGACAGTTCTCAACTACATGAAGCTTGTGCACAGCTGTGTGTGTGTGACCATAGCAAGGAAATAATCCCATTTTATTGAAGTAATAGTTGCCGTATGTTCCTTACAGGTTAGTTGTTTCCTCCAATGTCAAAATCATCTTTTTATCTGAGTAAAGTGTAACGCGCGAGGTCTTCCTGTTCACGCTGCTGGGTAACCACCTCTGAGAGCAGGAAGAATGTGTGTTCCTGAGGTTAACCAGGAGTGCGCTGTGAAGTGGTTCTCTGCGCCCTTTAATTCATCAGCCAGTGGTGGAGTTGTTACTACATCTCATATTAACTGGTAAAAAAAAATTAAAAAAATATATTTTTTAATTCTGCAAATTGCTTTACTTGAAGAACTAAAGGAGGTAATGTGTATACAATCATGTGTGGGATATGTTATACAGCCTAGGAGACTATGTATACAGGTTAGAAGCCATGTGTACCAGTAGATGACACCTCCGTTTATGTATCACAGCATTTAGGGTTTGTTCAGACGGCTGATTTGGATACTTATTTTTTAGCATCCAAATTGGTGATAAATATTCGACTGAAACCTGCCTTGGATAAGGATTTACCGAGGTTTTAGAAGCGGTGTTCGATGTGGCACTCACTCGGGCACAAAAATTTAAATGTCAAAATAGTTTTTGGGTGCGGGTAGGCGTTTTAGACAAGATTTTGAAGCTCTCCATTGTTTTCAATGGACTTTTTTCTCGCCAAAAACGTTTCAAGAATTGACATGTCGCCACTTATCTGTCAATGCTGGAAATAAGCGAATTTTACACTCGTTTTATACACCATTCTGGGAACAGAATCCATGCTCAAACAGCGCTGAAAACGGTGTCCAAATCAGCCATGTAAATATGCCCTTACAGAGTACAGCCTTTACTATAGTCTAACCTGAAATCACAGAGAGGCTGCAACTGTCTTTCCCGATGAGATTTATAGTGGTTCCTCAACTAACAATAAGGGCGCATCACCACAGCATAGGACAAATACCGACCGGTATCTGTCCTGTTTTGCGCCCGTCCCCACGGCCGTGGGGGGGACGGCTTTTCTCCGCGATGAGCGAAGAAAAGCCCTCCTTCACATTGAGAAGCGCAGATTCCGTCCGAAAACCGGACGGAAGAATGTGCTTGCTCAATGTTTTGCCGCCCGACGGCAAGACCTGTGCAGTGGGGACTGCTGCACAGGTTTTCCATAGAGAACAATTGTGCTCATTTTCGGCCGGTTTTTCAGGCGGTCTGAAAAACCGCAAACCAGCTGAAAAACCGGCCGAAAACCCTTGCCGTGGGGACATGCCCTAATAATAGCTTCCAGGGTGACCATTGTATGTTGAAACCACTATGTTTAAACCAGAGCCCAATGGAAAACTGGCAATTGGCTCTACAGCCACCCAGATGTCCCCTAAAATGATGATTAAAGAAAATGAACTAAATAATACAAATAAAGCATGTCCTTAGCTCTGTTGTAGGATAGGAGCTGCGTCAAGTTGTGTAATTTATACACCATGTACCAGAAAAAAAAGAAATTGTGGTCACCCTTAACTGGTGCCCAAAGGAGCCGCTCATCCTGGCACAATGTAAAGAGCAGCACAGGACATGTAGTACCACACTGTACTGTAGAGAGGCGCTACTAGACTGCCAGTCACTGCATGTACTGCACTAATACATGTAAGAGCAGTACAGAACATGTAGTACCACACTGTACTGTAGAGATGCTATTAGACCACCAATCACTGCATGCACCTCCAATTATGTACAGAAACAGACTGTAGTACCCACTGTACTGTAAAAGCCTACCTGGACCACAACTCCAGGCAGACTTTAGAGGAGTTGCCCATTAAAGCTTTCAGCCTATCTCTGTGCCTGGCAATGAATTGAGGGGGGCTTCATGTCTAGCCTCTTAGCTCTCTCCCTCTCCCACCCCCTCAGAAACAGAAAGTCGTCTCTTAACTCTATACAGCCAGGGGGTGGGGGGCGAGGGTTTGCTGCCAGAGTTAACCCTTGTGTGCGCCTAGGTCTCCCTGCGGGCACCTGGTCAAGCTGTATTGTTTAGCTCCACGGAGACCTAGAGAGAGGGCTGATTATGAGTGTGGAGCCAGAGGTCTGTGAAGCTGTGTATGCTAATAGCAGAGCAGGGGGGATGCAAGTGTTTCCTATACCCCCGCTTAGCATAAAAACCCTCCACATCTCCAGCAACAAACAGACCCCTGCCCAGAAAGACACAGGGCAGCTGGGAAGTGTTACTATACTCAGGATGTGTCACTAGTACAGCAAAGCCATGAAGCATTCACATGCCCCCTGATCTGTATAGTATTAGTATAGTCACAGTTCCACAGACACATCATGATTATAGTAACACACTTCACTGCTATCACATCTATTGATCAGCTTCACCTCTGCTCTTTTCTTCTTTTTTTTAACTGTAAATTTTTATTAAAGTTTTCAGTACAAAAATACTATCAACAAAGCCGTACATTAAATACCAAAGAGATACTGTGCCATCAAATCAGCAAAAACAAAGTGCAGTATAAAACAGGTAAATCTCAGTGAATTAACTAAAATACATTTCTAGTCCGCAACCCAATACACCTCTGCTCTTTTCAATCTGTGTAGAGAACAGGAGGAAGCAGGCACACACAGGGTTAATCCAGGCAGCACAGGACACAGAAGCCAGAGCCTTCCCCCTCCCTCCACTACAGAAGCATTCTGTGCGGGAGGGGCTCTGTGCTCTGACCTGTATTCAGAGGCTGATGAGTCATACAGACCTGACAGCCAGTGAGATAAGGATCAACAGGTCGGCTGCTATAGAGATTTGAGAAGCTGATGTACTACTACTACCAGGGCTAACTCAAAATCTGTAGGACATTTGTAATGAACATATATTGCAAAGCTGCTTGTTTTTTAAAGATCTTTTAATTAAAACCCAATCATTGTAGCGAGACAACCCCTTTAACTAATACATGTAAGAGCAGTACAGGACATGTAGTACAGCACTGTACTGTAGAGAGCCTACTAGACCACCAATCACTGCATGCACCTCAGTAATACCTGTAAGAGCAGTACAGAACATGTAGTACAGCACTGTACTGTAGAGTGGTGCTACTAGACTGTGAATCGCTGCATGCACCTCACTAACACGGGTGTTTTACAAGTTCATGATAATTGGTTGGCGCTTCCATTAATCACATGTGCCGTGGATCAGCAGTGTTTGGGACATTATATGTTGTGCGGTTTCAAGAAACAAGTGTTCCAAGAAAGAGCACTGTATGGTGAAAATATTGTATCCTGAGGCCATTGTAACTTGAGGGATCACTGTGGTGTAAACACTTTTAATGTAACAGATATTTTGGTAAAACAGTGTACCTCAAGTAATAGAATTGTACAGAGAATACCGTATTGAGTACTGTTCTAGACGCAAACAGGCAGTGCAGGTGTTAGACATTAGGTCTATGTGTCTGTGGACAGTGACAAAGGCAGGGGACCACTTTCTGTAACGGGCAGTTGGAGCAAAAGCAGGGAGTTATCAGGTTGTAGAAGTTAAAGGAGTTGTCTCACTACAAAGAATAGCTTTCATCACGGAGGGAACAGTAAATAAAGGCTTATTTAAACTATATTGCTTTGATTATTTTGCTTTGTGGAGGAGAGAAAATGGATTTTAACTACTACCAACCTGCTCTCCCCTTCCCTCTGCTGTTTTTTATGTGATAGCAGGAAGCGATCTCCAAAAAATTGGGAATCTCGCAAGAGAACAGAGTGTCTTTTGCTCACTATATGTACTATTGTGCCGTAGGCAAACTTATACTCTATCAGTTCTCTATCTGTTTAACACTAAAACGTAACTTTTATTATATCTAACTCTTAACCTCTATACACACTATTTAAAAACCTGATCTCTAACCTCATCATTTAACCCTTTTTGCTTCTGAAAGAGGAAATAACTCCCTTTATATTATCAAGTCTGGTGGAGTACCACCTATTAACAGGAGAGCCTTATATCTATAGCAAAGTACTAGCTCCAGTAAGGGATCGCAAGCCTACCACCTGGGCAGTCATCCCCAATCTCATGGACACAGAACAAATAAGGCCCCCTTGTGACACCCCTGCAGCAGGTGACACTTGTAGACAGAGGTGAGAAATCACAATTTAAAACGATCGGACCTCTAAGCCTTGATGAAGCCAGGTTAGCTGGCGAAACATGTCGGCGAGGTCAGGCATGACGTTTTAAATTGTGATTTCTCACCTCTGTCTACAAGTGTCACCTGCTGCAGACGGTGTCACAAGGGGGCCTTATTTGTTCTGTGTCTATGAGAGTAGGGACGACTGCCCAAGTAGTTGGCTTGGGATCCCTTACTGAGCTAGTACTTTGCTATAGATATAAGGCTCTCCTGTTAATAGGTGGGGTTCCACCAGACTTGATGATAGAAAGGGAGTTATTCCCTCTTTCTGAAGCAAAAAGGGTTAAATGATGAGGATAGAGATCCGGTTTTTAAATAGTGTGTATAGAGGTTAAGAGTTAAATATAATAAAAGTTACGTTTTAGTGTTTAATAGATAGAGAACTGATAGAGTTTAAGTTTGCCTATGGCAAAATAGTAAATATAGCAGGAAGCGATGTCACCACAAGCTGGCACATAGGACGGCCTGCCGAATGGCGTGTGTTATATATTGCAGCTAAAAATGGATGTGTTTTCAACACAGGAATGTGTGACACCAGCCTAATCCATAATGTTTTGGAACAAGACTTTTTTTTTTTTATTGTGGATATTACAGACAGGCCTGCAGATAGGGGTTGTCTCACCATGCTGAGTCACAACCAGCATCAGGCTCACATTTCCAGGTCAGGCTGTGGGTGGGCATAGAACAATGATTGGGGTATCCGCTCTGTTATTCCTAGCTATTCCTGTCACAGTGGCAGGAGATTTGAAATCTGTAGTACACAAGACTACAGAGCTCTAAGGAGTGAAAATGTCCTGATCATAAACAAACAAAGCTCTGTTCTTAGAGATTACACACAGCAAGCAGTGACTCACCAAGGTCAGACAGCAGCTTCCAGCAATCAGATAAGATAGTGGAGAGAGATGGTCAGTAACTTGTGTATACTCAGAAGAGAGAAAGTCTCTTATATCCTCAACAAAGCTAAATAAAAAGAGCAATGTATAGAATAATAGTTTTTATATACCTTTCCCTACATGTTGAAAGCTAATTGTTGTAGTGAGAAAACCCCCTTTAAGATGTGTATGTCACATGCACATCGGCTAGTAGGATAAATGTTAGAATGGTTGGTTTCTGGCCTCCGGGCACCCCTGTGAAGGCGGGAATGGGGGACCCAGTCTCCTTTCTCTTCCCACGAACTTGAAATGAGACAGTGCCTAAACATACATGTTTCCCAGTTCATGAAATTCAGAGAAAGGGCTGAGTGAGACCACCTCATAGAAAATGCCCTCCCCCATTGTGAATGTGCTTGTAGGGAGAGACGTGGGGATGGTGATAGCTGTTGATGAATGGAGTCATGGGGGACCCTGACAGTACCCCCTTTATGTACCTTCAGACTACAGCTTGGATTAAACTTCTGTTTTTGAAGCGTATTAGTGGGACCCCAGAATGCTGTTCAGAATAAGAAAGGGGGATCATTGATTGTAACTTCTGCTCTTATGATCTCAGCTTTTCTGGAAAAGCTATTATTTTCATCTTGCACGCTTTTGTTTCTTATGTTGGGAAACATTCTTTGGGAGACTATACACTCATAAATGCAATGAGCCAAATATTAGGTGGAAGGACTGCATGAAAATACAAGGCTTTGTTAACACAGCGGATCTTACAGTGAATTAAAGGGGTTTTGCCAGGATATGCCTTATCTGCTAAGAAGCAAATGTAAACAAGCCATGGAGCTGAGAGAGACAGCCAGCCAGAGCACAGAGCCATGCATAAGGGATCGTGTGAAATGTTCACTTAAATAATCAAACTACAACTAGTGGATTCTCTATACAAAAGACAACACCTTTTCTCCACAGCAGCTTGAAAGCTTCTTCATGTTCTCTGTCATCAGATAAAGCAGGGATCTACTCAGATAATCACATTACAACTAGTGGATTCTGTATACAAAAGACAACATATTTCTACCCGGTGCCTTGAAAGCTTCTTCAGCTCCCTCTCATCAGATAAGAAGTGTTCTCTGGGCAAGCCTGGCCAGCAGCAGCTCTTGTCAGGTCGTATCTAATAGAAGCTTTTAAGTAACTAAGGGTAGGTAAGGCAGCCTGTAGCTCACTCAGGCTGCAATTTTTGTAATCGCATATATTTAGAAAAGTGTTTAAATACCCATTTTGGAGGATCCCACGTCAACATTACATCTTGGCAAAACCCCTTTAAATGTGGATCCAGTGTTAGATTCCTTGCTAAAATCCTCATGTATTTTGACGGCCATCATGTAAATGGCTAGTTCGCACTGTGGTTAACACCGCATAGATTTTCCACACCGTGGAATTCAAGTCCATGGCACGAGACAGAGAAAAATTGAGAATGTTAATTTTTTTTGAACGGATCATGGTTGGCTCACGCTACGGGAGGTGTAACGCGGGTCATTCCCATTGAACTGGAGCGAACACATCCAAATCAGAGGCGAATACCATCTTTAAGTAAACCCAATCCCAGGTATCCAAGACGGGGAAAAGTCCAACTTGTGAACCTACCCTAACTGTTGGAGAAGCGTGTTGGTGATGTACACTCAAAGTATGGGTAAAAAATATCCTACATCGCCGTCTCATAGCTGTCTATCCCCTCGCCCACTCGAGGTGCCTGACTTCATAATTCATTTTTTTTTTTTTTTATCTATGCATTACATTATTTTTTTCAGCAAGAAAAATTTTATTAAAGTATTTCAAGTGGTACATGAACACGATATAATCATATTTTGATTAACATAGGTCATGGAATAAGGGAGTGGGGGAAACGAGGGGGGAAAAGACAATCCACAATAAGAACAACATAAGCAATGCATGACATTATTATTGGATTAACAAAACTTTGGGTTTCTAGACACCAAAGTGTAGTATATTACTAAATAGACTGAACGTAGTCCAATAGAGACTGCGTTTGGCCTGGAAAACCCAGTGGCTAACCATTTGTCGCTATATATCCGGAAACCATCAAAGTGCAACCAAAATGTGATGTAAATGGGCCCAAATATATTTCTGATAGAGGTCTATAAACAATATAGAACTTTTTTTTTTTTTTTTTTTTTTTTTTTTTTTACAAAGCTTGTGACAAAATTACATAGTCAATTATATGTAATAAGGTTGGTCTGACTGACACTATGACTAGAGCCTCTCATACGATTTGACCCTTTTGACCCTTTAACCCACAGCATGAATGAGGACGCAATCCTGGTTTTTCACATATGGCATATGTCCTGTTTATTTATGTGAGGGTGTAATTGTTAGAGTCTGTAACTCTGAAAACAAGGAGTGGGTTCGACTTTAGTCCATTGAGTTTTCATTGAAGCCTGCACATGAAATGTAGCCTGAAACATATCTCTATATTCATATTAAATCTTCACATTTAAATGTAAGCAATAAGGGTAAGTTAGCAGATTTAGGGAAACTTTAACCATGCAACTTAACGTTTCAGGCTTAGCTGTTTTGTACTGTTTATAGGCAATGTGTGTGTGTGTTTATATAGATATACACACACCTATAAAGATATATACATATACCCTGTTTCCCTGAAAATAAAACCTAGTGCAATGTTTTTTAAAGCTTGGGAATATAGGGCCTAGCAGCAGTCATTACTACAGCTCCCCCCACACTATACATTAGTGTTAGCAGATCAGTTAGCTAGGTCTGAACTTGTGTGGGAGTCTTAACTGGACAAGTGATGCGCATTTAAAGGGAATGTGTCCTCAAAAAATAACTTATTGTTTAACTCACATTTTTATGTTAAACACATTTTTTAGGAATTTTTGGTTATTTTTTTTTTTTAATTTTCCATATAACGTTCAGTATTTTTTTTAATAATTCCTAAGTCCTGCAGTTTTCACTTTGGCCACTAAACCTAATAATAGTCTGACACTTCCTGTTCTGTAGAGAGAGATTTTCAGTGTCTGCTCATTATCAGTAAAACAGGGTCACACTGAAAGGAGACACCATTGTGTACAGATAACACAGAATCCAACAGTCACAAGAGGAGATGTCACAGCTCCCCCTCTCCCCTCCCTTCACAGTGAAAACTATCCTATACAAGTGTATGGGAGCTAATCTGTCTTAAGAATCGTATGTGCATGAAGCTGCTGTAAAGTATCTCTCTGACTGCTGTTAAAGCAGTGCAAATAAGAATGTCTTCCCTACAATCATATATAGACGGCCGAATTGAGAAATCTACGACTGAGAGGAAAAGAATATGGATCAGGGGCTTGATTTAATAAGTAAAAAAAAAAAATTGCCGACAGATTCCCTTTAAGGAAAGGGCTATTGCTAGACACAAGAGATTGGGGCCAATGCTTCTAAAAGAAATTGAGTCACAAGAAATTCACCATGAAATTCAGGGTTTGGAGAGTTGTGATAATGTTCCAGAAGATGATGACGTTCTTTGAATAAATGTTGCTATGTGTTCACAAATACCAGAAAATGTACATAGATTGTACATGGAAATAGTCACAAGAAATTCTTGATGGAATTCCGAGTTTGGCTGGTTTTGCTGATGTTTGTGATGACAGGACTACGGTATAGTAATAATTTTTTTTTTTGTTCAACAATAAATGTGAATTCTTGTTCATGGAAAGATAAGTCATCCCCTGAAAATAAGACCTAGCACATCTTTATGTTCACCCAGCATTTTTTATGCTTTTCTGAGGGCGGATTAAGAGTGTTTAAAAAAAAATATATAATTTTTTTTTTTTTAATTACCGTAAAATGACTGCCATTGGTTGCTATGTGGCTTTAAAATAATAGACGCTCCATCACCGCTCTGAAATTTAGTTATGACTGTGGATTTGCATAGGAGTACTAGTGTTGTGCTTCGGATTTGGGTCAATTTTGTAAAATTATTTGATTTGGGTTAGCTGAATTAAATTTGGCCATAAATCGCCTTACCCCAAAATTTTTATAGAGTTTATTGAATATTCTGCGGTGCTCCATAAATGGCGAAGCTCCTGGCCTGTTGTTGCTTCTAGTTCGATGTCACTTTCTGCCAAGTTAACCAAAAGTGACGCCACTGTGGGAGCACCATTGGACCTGTAGAGCTGCAGAGTAGTTAGTTAACCCTAGAAAAACCGGTCAATGACTCCATTGTATCCAACTTTATAAGCATATATCGGCATACACCATGCCGTCTGCCAGGAAAGCTTGGTTCTGGTTCACAGAGCATGGACTTGTCTCACCTGGTCTACTTTTGTCATAAATGTTTTTCTAGTCATTTTCTTATTATACAAGGGTAGTGTTTGAGGGGCATCCCCTGTAGACTTACCATCTGGATAGTTTATCATAAATCCTAGCTGTCTACTGCCAGGGTTCTTGCTATGAGGAACATTGCTGTGACTCATCAGTACAACACTTGATCCTAAACCACAGCAGGAGACTTAGGGACGCTCCAGTAAGAACTGTCAGTATTCAGTCTGTGACTTCACATAAGGTCGAGGCACCTACAAGTTCCAGCCTCCCACTAAAACAAAAGTATATTCAGGGAGTAAAAACTTCACACGCTCAGTATACTGCCTACAAAAACAAAAGGGAACCCCTAATAGACAATTCATTAAATCAATAAACCTTTATTCACCGCTTCTGAAAACATCCAGTAAGATCTTCTCCGAGTAAATCCATAGAATGAACCATAAGGTTTATGTCTACACAGCAAAGGTTTTCCGTCAGTTTTGGCATTTCAGAAGCGCTGAAAATCCGACGGTACCCTGTCGGTACCTTTTTACCGTTGCTTTAAAAATTCAGCAGAATACGCAACATGTTGTATACTCCGGCGGATTCTGCTCGGATTTGCCATCGACCCTGTTAAATTGAATGTAAGGGGCTGAAATCAAATCCGAAAACCAACCGCGGCTTTAGTGCTAACCAGTGCCAAAAAACTACGGTCCTGCCATGGTCCAGCAATCGCAAAATGCCATCGGATTAAGAAAAACCTCACCAAAAAATTCTTTTAAAAAAACGTTTAGCCCAAAAACATGTTAAATCATTTTCTTCTTGCAAATTTCCTTTACGTTTGATGTTAAAGGGGTTGTCTCACTACAAGCATTGCTTTTTATGTTAATGATCTTGCAAAAACAAGTCACTTTGCAATATATGTCCATTAACAGTGTCATACCTATTCCTAGATATCCTCTCTTGTATGGGCTGCATCAGCTTCTCAGGTCGCTATAGCTACAGACCTGTTTGATCTATCGTGATAGGCTGTCGGCACTGGTTGCTATAGCTACATACCTGGCTTCTACTGCAGCCTAGTGGAAGCCAGTAATGCCGTGTACACACGGCTTAAATGGTCGCGGATTGGAGCCGTACTCCGGGCAGGATTTGCGCTGCAGTACGGCGCCAATCCGTCGGAGTCATTACGGTAATCCACTGCTCTCATAGAGAACAGTGGATTCCGGCGCTCCTCCCCGCTCGGCGAATACTCCGGCCGGGGAGAAATTGACCTGCACATTATCCAGCCGCAAAACGCACCGAGGATAATGGAAGTCTATGGGGCCGGCGGGCCGCGCCCCCCGCACCCACCCCTTATTCACGCCGGAATTGCGAGCGCAATCCGGCTCGCAAATCCAGCGTGAATAAGCCGTGTGAACGGGGCCTAAACATGCCCCTGAATTCACAGTGAAACCAAGAAAACAGGACTGAGGTAAGAATAATCAATGTAGTGAGAAAACCCCTTTAAATGGGTTTTGAGATGAAGCAAGATCTCCGTTGGAGGCTGGTTCGTAGCAAGCTACAAGCCATCCTTCAAGAACAGGTAAAAGGCCGTGCTTGTGTGGCAGTTCCATATACAGCCAAGTGAGTGTTCCTGGCTATATTCAGAACTCTCATAGATATGAATGGAGAAGAGCTGTGCGTGGCCTTCTCCCCATTCCCTGAGGCTGGCTTGTAGTTTGCTACGAGCCAGCCTCCAAAGGAGATTTTACTTCATTACAAAACCCATTTAACACTGCACTTAAATGGAATGTGTCATTAGAAAATGATAGCTCCTTACCCATATCTGCAATGTTAAGACAGTTATCTGGGTCATTTTAATAAAATATTTTTATTCTTCTGCTGCCCAGGTAAAATAAAAAGGTTGTGCTCGTTTCTTCTCTCACCTGTGTTCCAGCACTGCCACAGTCCGCTGTTTTCTGTTTGCTTCCAGCTCTGGCTGAAAGGGACGTGACAGCAGCAACCACTCATTGGCTTTGACATCACCGATGAGAGCATTTACTTCTGAGCAGTGACTGCAGTGGTGATGTCCCATTTGACCTGAGCTGAAGGTAGACAGAAGACTGGCAGAGGTGGTGGATAGTGGTAGCACTGAAACACATGTGAGAGGTGTGTACTAGTTTTTTTTTTTTTTTTTTATTAAAGTGACCCAAACAACCACTTTAAAAATTGTTCCAACTCCTAACAGGGACTGCTTTTGTCTCCCTATAGTTGGAACCGTAATTAGGAGACTCAGAATGAATAGCGTTATACATCCCTACCAGGTAGGCAGGTGCTGCAGTGCATTGAATTATGGGGGAGAATAGATCAAGTTTTTTTTTTTTTTTAAACTGTAGCTATTATTATTAGTATTCGTATTAATTTTTTTTATTTTAAAGTGCTATTAATCCCAGGGTGCTGTACATTCGAGGTCGGTTATATACATAACATGTCAGACATCGTACAGTAGCAATAAATAACTAACAACCGTTACAGAGGGAGAGAGGCTTACAATCTACAAGGTAGGAGGAAAAAGACAGAAGGTGAGGGACAAACGTGTTGGTGGTGGTTTAGGGGCAGCTGGGTTATGGTAGGCTATAGGCAATCCTGAAGAGGTGGGTTTTCATGTTGGTTTTGGAGCTAGTGAAAGTGGAGGAGAGTCTGATGTGTTGGGGCAGTGAGTTCCAGAGTATGGGGGAAGCACGGGAGAAGACGGTTCTGTGAGTACGGGAGAGTAGAGAAGAAGATCCTTTGAAGAGCGGAGATTCTGTTCACATATTATGTTTTACTCTGTTCGGGATACCTGAAATGGCTATTTGTGAGACAGCATGGTAGCTCTGAGGCTAGTACTGTTGCACTTGCCATGCAGCCCTGGGGTCCTAGATCCAAATCTCAAAATGAACAATATTTGCAAGGAGTTTCTATGTTTTTCTCATGTTTGCCTCGGTTGATCTGGGTATTTGGAGTTCTCCCCACACTCCAAAACATACAGATAGCTAGAATTTAGTTTGTGAGCTCCAATAGTGATAGTGAGGGCGAGCGCTTTCACTGCTCCGCAATAGGACTCCGGAAGGCCGCAAGCAGTCTTGCAGCCTTCCGGAGTACCCGGCACAGACAGCGTGCCATGTCATCATGCTGCCTGCGCGGCCTGATGACATCACGCCGTCTGTGCCGGCAAGAAGACGGGTCGCTGGGAGAACCTTGGAGCAGCGGGAGAGAGAGGTGAGTATTTGTATTTTTAATTTTTTTTTAAAAACCCTACCTTTACCTGCCTATGTAATTTTATTGGTATCCATTTTTATTTTTGAAATTTACCAGTACTTGGCTTATACTCGAGTCAGTAAGTTTTCCCAGTTTTCTTTGTGGCAAAATTTAGGTGCCTTGGCTTCGACTTATAATCGAGTATATACAGTACAGTAAATAAAATCCGTTCTCAGTTTTGTTTACTATGAAAAGGGTTTTCTCACCAGGCTGTTTCACAGAGCCACAGGCAGTTTCAGACACACTGTCGAGGCTTTGGGTGGTTCCACAGCAGTGATTGGCATATCAGCTCTGCTTTAAGACCGGAGATAAGACTCAACAAGAAGTGGTCAGGTTAAAGCAATGAGAGATAAGAGAGCAGAGGAGTTGGTCAGTAACCAAGAGAAACTTGTATACACTAGCAGTAGATAATATCTTTATCTTCTGAACAAAGCAGAATCAAACTGCAATGTATTTGGTAATAGTCTTCATTTACCTTTACGTACACATTAAAATCTAATTGTGGTGATGAGGAAACCCCTCTAAAGCACGTCCACACAGCGGTATCCGATTTTAACTTATGTAAGCTATGGATTTTGTTGCCGTTTTGTACATGGATTAGCCCTATTAAGCCATGCACTGGCTATCCCGATTTCTGTGCAAAAGCAGTGTGGAAACCACATCCGTTAGTGAAGTGACTTTTTTTTTTTTTTTTCTTTTCTTTTTCTCACGTGATGCATATTTTTAAATTGACACATGAAAAATCTGTGCCATATAAACTATGGAGCAGACCCCATTAGATATAATGGGATACAATGTACACATATGGAATGCATGCAGATTCTGTGCCCTAATCCTTGGGCAATGGCTACATTGCACAACTACTTGTAATTTAAACTCTTGTAGGCACCCTTGTATTTGCTGCTACACCATCTCACTCCGCATACATTTTCCAGAGCAGCTCTATTTCTTATTCATCATAGGATCCACTATTCTACAAGGGACCTGTATCTATCCTCCTATTCAAGGGACGTAAGCCATTTAATCTTTTTGTCCTTATATAGGTATTATAGGTATTCTTTATGCCCTTTGTCCCTGATGAACCCACATAATTTGTGGGGGAAATGCCTTTGAAGTGTGTGTTGTTATGGGGGATTACAGTGTTTGCCTCGCGGTAGTGTGTGTTTAATATGTATACACTAGTATTTGGTTAGTATAGATTATTTATATTAAGTGCACCTTGTGTATACTACATTATTTGAGAGTTGTTTGTCTAGCACTTTGCTAGTATTATAGGGTGTTCCTGTGTGGGGTCGACCTTTTTGGGGCTGGTGCTCCGCTTATTTCGATTAGTGCGTTCAAGTAGGTATTTACGGGATTTGTTTACTTTATTTCCCGTTTTTAATTGCATCAATAAAAGTTTCTTTTTAGTATTGTGTTATCTGGACCCGTGTTATCTCCGTAGTTGTGTTATATATATATTTGGTTGTGATGACGGGTATTTTCTTATTTGGGTGTCTCCTACCTATAAACTATTAGGAGTATAGTGTTTTCTTTTTGAAGGGCTACATTGCATCAGACAAAAAAACAGCTGAAATCGACCTTTTTTTTTTCCGACGCAGGACTGCAATTTTTGTCACATTTTGCCCAAAAAAGTGGTCGCTTCTCGTTTTTTTTTTATGTCACCCATACAATTGTATTGTATGGGAAGATGTTGAAAAAACTAAAAGCACTGGCATGTTATACAACATGTTGTATAATACGCCAGTGCCGAAAGATGACCCTAGAAGAGAAGAACTGTGGAGACTATTAAGGGCCGTTCACATGGCTTATTTTGGGCACGGATTGAAGCCGTATTGTGCGCCGTATTTGCGCTGCAATATGGCTGGAATCCGTGCCAGCCATTACGGTAATCCATAGTTCTCATAGAGAACTATGGATTCCGTCTCTCCCCGCCCGGCGGATTCGCCGAGCGGTTAGGAGAAAGGGACATGTTCATTATCCCGGCGGGATACGCACCGTGGATAATGAAAGTCTATGGGGCCGGCGGGCAGTGCCCCCGCCCCCACCTCTTATTCAAGCCGTAATTGCGGGCGAAATCCGTCCTGCAATTACGGCTTGAATAAGCTGTGTGGACCGGCCCTTTTACTCCATGGGGCTGCATGAACGAACGTAATGCTATGCAGTGTAGACCTAGTCTTCCAGAAAACTGTAGTGTGAATGAGGTCCTGTTGTAGTTCCATATTGACACAGTGGGGAAACACATGACTTCTAGGTTAGTCTTTACAGCTTTGGGTGACCATGACTGACTGTGTGATCTTGGACAACTGGGGTAATTCCATTTTACTAATTAAGAGAAACCGTCAGAAGGCCTGCCCCCTGGAGAGATGCCTGATTTTTTTTTGGGGGCATTTAGTATGGTACATAATGATACAGAAATGTGACCCGTTCTATGGCATTAAGCTAAAGGTAGTGAATAAGCTGTAATATGTGGAGTATTTTGTGAAGACAGCTTTCTGATTGCACGCCTGTCTCCAATCTTTTTGAAGCTGATACAGATGTGACTGCCAGGCCCCATTATAAGAACCACATGTCTGACAAGAGGAAGGATTGTAAACATGATGTGAAACAGATAGGAATGTGGTGAGATTTCTGCAGCCTATCCTTGTCCTTTAGGGAACATTTTTGATAGAGCTATACTGTAATATCCCTGTTTTTAACTCATGGAGTAAAATGCTGATCGGGACATATATAGTACTTGGTTAAATATCTTATTATTATTATTATTATTATTTTAAAGCGCCATTGATTCCAGGGCGCTGTACATTTGAGGGGGTTACATACATTACATAAGTCAAACGAGTACAGTGATAAGTGATAATGACAATTGGCACAACAGAGGGAGAGAAGACCCTACCCGCGAGGGCTTACAATCTATAAGGAGGGGGAAAGAGACAGGAGGTGAGGGGCAGACATGTCTGTGGAGGAAGTAGTGACAAGTTTAGTGAAGGTTATAGGCAAGCCTGAAGAAATGGGTTTTCAGGTTGCTTTTGAAGCTGGTGAAAGTGGAGGAGAGTCTGATGTGTTGGGGCAGTGAGTTCCAGAGTGTGGGTGAAGCACGGGAGAAGTCTTGGAGACGGTTGTGTGAGGAGCTGATAAGGGGAAAGCAGAGGAGAAGGTCCTGTGAGGAGCGAAGAGTGCGTGAGGGAGATATTTGGAAATTAGGGCAGAGATGTATGAAGGGGAGAGGTCTGGAGAGCCTTGTAGGTCATGGTTGGTAGCTTGAAATGAATTCGCTGGGCAATGGGAAGCCAGTGAAGGGATTGGCAGAGGGGAGAGGCAGAGGATTAGCGAGGAGAGAGGTGGATAAGACGGGCAGCAGAGTTAAGGATGGATTGGAGGGGAGCGAGGGTGCTAGCTGGGAGGCCACTGAGAAGGATGTTGCAGTATAGCAGTCTTCTATGCTATTGGCACTGTCAGGGCTGTGGAGTCGGTGGCTATTTTGCAGGAGTCGTCATAAAAGGGACCGACTCCCAAAATATATAATAAATTGGTCCAGTTAGTTCCATGCAAAGAGCAAGAGGCATTGGGTTCGGCCAGTGCTGCTGCTCCCATATCTTCAGCCTCATCACAGGAGGAGTGTAATTGATGACATGGAGCAGGCAAAGCGCTGCCCCAGGGAAAAAGATTCTGATCCCATGGCAAACAGATTTCAGCAGAATTTTTCACCTGTTTTCAAAGTAGAAGAGTTTAACCATTCATCAGACCTGACTGTGGCTGAGGCAATTCCTTTATACCCGGACATTGTTAGAGATGTTGCCCCCGTGGTCACCGCTTTGCCCCTAACCCAAGTTAGTGTAGAAAGGCCGTTCTCTAGTCGGGGGAGTCGGGGCTTTGGCTTGCCGACTCCACAGCCCTGGGTGCTGTTGCTCTTGACAAGTGGCTCCAAACAATGTACTGGGATTTACTTTCTTGTCTGGAAACCTTAGAACATATGAATTGGACATTAAAAGAGTACCAGTGAACCACCAAAAAAGAAAGTAAAAAATACGAATCTGCAAAAACTTGCCGGAGTCTTCATTCACCATCCTGTAATGTTGCTTCTATGGGTCATTGAAATTCACTTGATGGAAAAAGATACCTAGTGGATATGCCTTTAAGCTGTTTCTTCCTGGCAGATGTTTCACAGATTACGAGGCATCCCCTCAGATATTTTGTGCATGGATTTTGCACCTTTTTTGGATGTGGATTACAGTGTGACTAATCCATTTCCTGATTTACCAAATATGTTTTCAGAACAAAAAGACTAAATTTATTTTAGTCCCTTTTTTTGTTATAAAAAAAATCTAAAATAAAAACAGCAATGTTTTAAAATATTTACTGTTTTTCCTTAAGTCATAAAAAAAAAAAAATGTATATGTGTATAATAAAACGTTATGTGTAATGTAAAAAAGTAGAAACATTAGCAAGAGTCATTGTTCAAACAAGGCTTGGGTCTTACGGTAGTAAAATGGTAAAACATCAGGGGGTTCTATATATCCTTATGAGACAATAATCAAGCTATTTATGTAGAACAGACACTGACCAGCAAAAGGGTAACAATGTTTTGAACCTACGACTTTCAGGCTCCATATCTCGCCATCTGCTACAGCTTTGAATGTGAGACTGCCATCATTTTATAAAAAAAAATATCTTGGCTATATTATACATAAATTTGACTTGCAACTATTTAGCATCTGCTTAGTTCTGCAGATTCTTGTCATGTAACTGCATTGTTACTGTTTTGCTCCCGAAAATCAAAATGTTATTATTTTGTAAGTCCACCTTTTGGCTTTCAGCACTGCCTGAATCCTTCTGGGCTCTGGATCAGATTTAAGCATGTCTCCCCCGAAATCTGATCCCAGGTCTCTTATACACATTCCCACTGTTGGTGCAGACTGGAGTTGGGTACAAATACAGCTTTTTCTTCAACTCTACATATAAGTGTTCGATTGGATAAAGGTCTGGGGACTTAGGGGGGCCAATACAGCAACTCTACTTCATTGTCATTGAACCATTTCTTCGCCAAACTCAATGTATGCTTCAGGTCGTTGTCCTGCTGGAACACTATGTCGTCCTTTTCATACCCATAGTACTCGAGTATGTGAAATAACTCATCTTGTAGGACACTCACATATAGCTCATTTGCATTAAGATCAACAAGTATCCAACGCCTTTGGCTGTGAAACAACCCCATATCTTCAGGCTTCCTCCACTAAACATGGCCGTTTCTTCAATTTCTTGATCCATTTGCCCCCATCAGAGCCCGGTTATTGATTTTTTGCCTCAACGCTCCAAATCACTCGTTTCCAATCTTCCACTTCTTTTTTGTCATCTTGAGCCAACTCTTCGTATGACGAGATTGAAGTCGAGACTTCTTCAGCTTTTTTCGGGATACCTTTCCAGACCTATATAATGCGTGTTGCCCGTCGCTTGCACGGACGTCTGATCTCACTCTTACAAAGCCTACGAGCCACCTCCACTGCCGTGTTTTGTAGCGTCAGAATTGATAGACCTTGTGATGAGCCGACTTGTTAACTCCGATATTTTTGCCTGGACACACACCTCTTGGCTTTTGAGTGGATGGAGAAACTTACGTACACAAAAATCTTCTTTATCTCCTGAACAAAGCAAAATCAAAACTGCAATGTATTTGGTAATAGTCTTCGTTTACCTTTCTCTTCATGTTGAAAGCTAATCATTGTTGTGAGAAAACCCCTTTAAATCTAATTTAGTAGACTGCACTTCCAAACAGCATCAAAAAAAGGTTATTCAGAAAATGTATGTAGATGATGTATTAGGTTAGGAGACCTTCTTCAGTGCAACGTGGGCCTCCTAAAGGTATAGAAAAAGTTTTCAGCTAGAAATCTTTATGCTCCAAACATTCTTGTAGTTTGGTTTTCTACCAGTTTAGAAAGATGAATCTGTGACATTGAGCATAGAAACATACAGATAGAATTCAGTGTAATTAACACAGTTGCGAAGCTGACACATATATATATATACATATTATTACAGTAGACCACGTCATATCGCTAAAGTTTCCGAAAATAGAGAGGGACAGTATTGCGCAGCACTTGCCCTGTCCTTGTCCATATCTAATTTCTGTTTATCGATCTTTTTATGTACAACCGTTATGCCAAAATAGGTAGTATTATGCAGTATATTGTTTATTATATATATCCTGGGGACACACACAATTAAAAACAAAATTAGACCCGGGCTGTGGAGTCGGTGTCGGTGCCTTTTTTGCAGTTGTTGGAGTCGTCATAAAAGGTACCGACTCCAAAAATATAAGTTGGTCCATTTAGTTCGATACAGTGCAAAGAGCAAGAAGAATTGGGTCTTTCCCTTGCTACTGCTCCCATATCTTCAGCCTCATCACATGAGGAGTGTAATTGATGACCTGGAGCAGGCAAAGCGCTGCCCAGGGGGAAAAGATCCCGCTCCCATGGCAAACAGATTTCAGCAAAATTTTTCACCTGCTTTCAAAGAAGTAGAAGAGTTCAACCATTCATCAAAACTGACTGTGGCTGAGGCAATTCCTTTATACCCTGACATTGTTAGAGATGTTGCCCATGTGGTCACCGCTTTGCCCCCAACCCAAGTTAGTATAGAGAGGCCGTTCTCTAGCCTGGAAATAATGAGATCAGATGTGAGGTCATGTATGCAGGATCTGATGGAGGCAATACTATTTCTCAGAACCAATTCAGAGACTTCACAAATGTTCCTGCAGTGTTTTGCATATTTACAATTTTTTGCGTTCCAAGGTCATATCCAAGAAATATATTTTACACTGACAGGCAAAATAGTAACAATGTTTTGAACTTGTGACTTTCAGGCTCCATATCTCACCATCCACTACAGCTTTGTACATGAGGCTACTGTTATTTTATATACAGTCCTCTTACCGATCTTATACATAAATTTGACTTGCAAGTATTTAGCATCTGCTTAGTTCTGCAGATTCTTTCCTGTAACTGCATTGTTACTGTTTTGCTCCTAAAAATCAAAATGTTAATTTGTATTATTTTGTTAGCATTTGGAAAATCCACCTTTTGGTTTTCAATACTGCCTGAATCCTTCTGGGCTCTGGATCAGATTCAAGCAGGTCTTGACCAAAATCTGATCCCAGGTCTCTTCTACACATTCCCAATGTTGGTGCAGACTGGACTTGGATACAAATACAGCTTTTTCTAAAACTCCACCCAGAAGTGTTCAAAAGATCAAAACATTGTTACCCTTTTGCTTGTCAGTGTCTGTTCTACCTAAATAGCTTGATTATTGTATCATAAGGTGATAAACAGCCTGATGTTACCATTTTACTACAGTAAAGTTTGGGAAATTGAGGAGTTGGGGCTTTGGCTTGCCGACTCCAGAGCCCTGTTAGAAACACTTTAAATCCTTAGAGTATGTTCACATGGCGTGTTGGGTCCGTCTAGATGGACTCAAACACACATCTAAAAATGAGCAGTGTGATTTTACTCTGCTCGCAATGTAAAACACGTATCAGCGTTCAGACGAGTGATCGCCGATTGTCATTGGTCTTTCGGATCCGTTCCAAGAATTGTCATGTCAATTCTTGGTTCGAAAGATGCAGTAGAAGCCCGATTTAAAACTGTAGGGTGCGACCCTGCTGCATCTAACACAGCAGCTGCATGTTGGATCCGATTGACGCAGCGTTTTTGGAATGTGATTTTTGGATCCAAAATCGTATCCAAAAACGCCGTGTGAACAAGCCCTTAGGCTGTGTCACCACTGCAATGAATAACCATCATATTTTCACAGACGAAAATACGATCGTTCAGCCTGCCCATATACTTTAGTAGAAAAAACGACCTGAAGTCTGCACAGGTAATTTTTTCTATACTTGTCTTCTGGCGCCGGTGGCTAATAAACATGTTTTATAATACGCCGGCGCTTTTAATTTTTCGTCATCTTCCCATACAGTCAAATGTATGGGTTGACAGCAAAAAAGGAGCAACGACCGCGGTTTTTGCGCAAAACGTGACAAATTCAGCGGGCATGCGTCAGGAAGGAAGGTCGCCTTTTTGGGTGTGTTTTTTTTTGGGGGGGGGGAGGGGGTCCGATGCAATGTAGACCTAACCTTAGAGCTCGGTAGCCTTCTACCATGTCATTAGATGCCAATGTCCCTCCAACAGATGGATTGGGGATGGGGGAGATGCCTCTTTGCGCCTAACAAATGTTGTCATATAGTTAATAGGCAAATCTTTTTCTTGTTCATCCTGCCTTAAACTAGTATAAAAAGTAACCAAAACATTCAATGTACCACAGAATAAAAAACTATAAGGGCATGTCCCCATGGCACGGGTTTTCGGCCGGTTTTTCAGCCAGTTTGCGGTTTTGCAGACCACCTGAAAAACTGGCCGAAAATGAGCACAATGGTGCTCTATGGAAAACCTGTGCAGCAGTCCGGTATTTGTCCACTGCCTGGGGACGCAGCCTAAGGGTATGCTATATTCACACGGCTTATTTTGGGACGCATTTTTTCGCGTATTTTGCAGCGTATTGCACTCTAATACGAGTGAAAATGTGCCCCATAATTACGGTAATACACAGTTCTTATAGATAACTATGGATTACGCCTCCTCTCCCCGGGCGTACAATATGATCATATTGTACGTGCGGGGAGATAAGTGATGCATGTCTATAGGGCCCGGGCGGGAGTAAGTGCCGATCAGTGCGAGCTACCCGAACACCTGGCGTAATTGTGGGGCGTACTGCACATCCCGCAATTAAGCTGTGTGAACATACCCTTAGGCCGTGTTCACACGGCTTATTCCCGACGGATTTGTGAGCCGTATTGAGCTCACAAATCCGCCGTGAATAAGGGGCGGGGACGGGGCCGGAGCGCGGCAGGGGCGCTGCTCCCGGCCCCATAGACAATGCATTGTTTACGGCGCGTCCCCTCCGTAAATAATGTGCATGTCCGTTTCTCCCCGCCCGGCGGATTCGCCGAGCGGGGAGGTGCGACGGAATCCACTGTTCTCTATGAGAACTGTGGATTACCGTAATGACAGGGACGGATTGGCGCCGTACTGAAGCGCAAATCCGGCGCGGAGTACGGCGCCAATCCGTGCCCAAATAAGCCGTGTGAACGAGGCCTTAAACGTACTTTTACTCTCTAGTGGTGGGCAGTATTTGTCATTCATTTATGTGTAGTTTGCCTTTTGGAAGGATTAGAGATGTAGCTACAATTGGAGAGATTTTGTAATGCTGACATAAGGAACGTGTTTTGGCCCTAATCTTTGTATGTATGTATATGTGTGTGTGTGGGTCTTTGAAAATGTGTTCACATGGTTATATTTTCAGTCCTTGTGAGAAGTTCTTTTGCTGAGAACTTTCTTTCCTTGCCTATTGGTGTGTCTCAAGGTGGGTTTCACTTATCGCTGCTTTTAAGAGACTTTTGCAATAACATGGTAGTCGTAATCTTCTATTCTAGGATGTGGACATAGGTCTGCTGCTTTTGGTCGTAATACATACAATTAGAAATTATGAGGTAAAAGTATATATAACCTACACATCATTGGATGTAGGTAACTAGTGGTGGTTTTCTTCTCCGTTTTGATGTCACATTGTGCACCGTGCAGCCTCCTATTTGCGGTAATTATGTGTGTGGTTTTTATGGATCGCATTAGAACAATGGTTTCTTCTCCATTATTCCGATGCCGCCATGCGCTCGGTGTCAGGACATGACTGAAATCTGCTGTGTAAACACAGTGAATAGGATACAGATAAACACTTCTCTGTGGTATGTGTGTGTTTGAGTGGGCTTTGCTTTAAGGGCATTCCTTTGAGTTTTGGGTAATCGCTAGGTGTATACCTCCCCCTCTAGGCAATGAGGAAGAATCCTTTTTTATTTTAATGTATTTATTTTCCTTTTCTTGTATACATTTCCCACAATTGATCATTACAATAATTCACTACTTGGAGAGATATTTTGCTAAGGCTGAAACAGGAATCCTGACTGTAATCATACTAGCAAAGATATGGCACTACTATATCCATGAAGAGAAGGTATGAAATAGCGGCGTAGACTACACTACTCCACTGCATAGCACACAATTTTTTTTACTGTATTGTATACCTTTCTGTGTAGTATATTCAAATTGGACCTTTACACAAAACTTATTGCATGTTGGGGTATGTTCACACGGCTTAAATTGGCGCGCATTTCACCGCGTATTGTACATTATATGCAGCAATTTCCACAATTACGGTAATTCATAGCTCTCCTAGAGAGCCCTGGATTGCGCGTCGCCGGCCAGCGCGGGGGGAGGGGGAATCGGCATGTCAGTTGTCAGCGGTGATTTACGCATGGTTCCCAAACACCCAGCGTATTGCAGCACGTGCTGCACGCGCCGCAATAAGCTGTGTGAACATACCCTTTACAGGGCATAGTTCGGCACGTAATTGCGCAACAACACGCCCGAATTACGGCCTGCACATACGGTAATTGAGAACTATGATTACCTGCTGTTTTCCCTGGCACGTATTATGCGCTGGGAGAAAGAAGTGACGTGAAAGTAAATGGGAACTGGCACAGAGGGTTTTAGAAGTATGCACTGGCCAGCGCGTACTTCTAAACACCTGGCGTATTGCGGCAGAGATTGTCGTTACTCACATTGATCCCTTTCTCCATTGGCGTGAACTATCTATATTCCATATTAACTGATCTGTATATTTTTTGGAGTGTGGGTGGAAACTGGAGTACCTGAAGGAAACCCACGAAAATACATGGAGAACATGCAAACTTCTTGCAGATGTTTTCCGGGTCTAAAAACCACTGAGCACCAAACTTGATGCTGAATCTCTAACTAAAGTTCAGATTACCAGTGCAGTATTTGGGTCATTATGGATTCTGCTTCATTAAAAGCAAAGACCATAAATAAGAAAAAAGTCTGATTTGTATTTACAGTGAAGGAGATAATTATTTGATCCTTTGCTGATTTTGTAAGTTTGCCCACTGATGAAGACATGAACAAACTATCATTTTAAGGGTAGGTTAATTTTAACATTGAGAAAATTTAAAAAATAAAATCCAGAAAATCACGTTTTATAAATTTATTTGCATTTTGCTGAGAGAAATAAGTATTTGATCCCCTACCAAGCAATAAGAGTTCTGGCTCCGACAGACCAGTTAGACGCTTCTAATCAACTCGTTACCTTCATTAAAGACAGCTGTCTTAAATTGTCACCTTTTATAAAAGACTCCTGTCCACAGACTCAATTAATCAGTCAGACTCTAACCTCTACAACATGGGCAAGACAAAAGAGCTTTCTAATGATGTCAGGGACAAGATCATAGACCTGCACAAAGCTGGAATGGGCTACAAAACCATAAGTAAGACGCTGGGGGAGAAGGAGACAACTGTTGGTGCAATAGTAAGAAAATGGAAGAAATACAAAATGACTATCAATCGACATTGATCTGGGGCACCATGCAAAGTCTCACCTTGTGGAATATCCTTGATCATGAGGAAGGTGAGAGATCAGCCTAAAACTAAACGGGGGGAACTTGTTAATGATCTCAAGGCAGCTGGGACCACAGTCACCAAGAAAACCATTGGTAACGCATTACGCCATAATGGTTTAAAATCCTGCAGTGCCCACAAGGTCCCCCTGCCCAAGAAGGCACATGTGCAGGCCCACCTGAAGTTTGCCAATGAGCACCTGGATGATTCTGTGAGTGACTGGAAGAAGGTGCTGTGGTCAGATGAGGCAAAAAGTGAGCTATTTGGCATTAACTCAACTTCCCGTATTTGGAGAAAGAGAAATGCTGCCTATGACCCAAAGACACCGTCCCCACTGTCAAGCATGGAGGTGGGAATATTGTTTTGGGGGTGTTTCTCTGCTAAGGGCACAGGACTGCTTCACCGCATCAATGGGAGAATGGATGGAACCATGTACTATAAAATCCTAAGTGACAACCTCCTTCCCTCCACTAGGACATTAAAAATGGGTCGTGGCTGGGTCTTCCATCAAGACAATGACCCAAAACATACAGCCAAAGTAACAAATGAGTGGCTCAAAAAGAAGCACATTAAGGTCATGGAGTGGCCTAGCCAGTCTCTAGACCATAATCACATATAAAATTTATGGAGGGAGTTGAAGCCCCGAGTTGCCAAGCGACAGCCTCAAAATCTTAATGATTTAGAGATGATCTGCAAGGAGGAGTGGACTAAAATTCCTCCTGACATGTGCGCAAACCTAATCATCAACTACAAAAAAGGTCTGATTGCTTTGCTTGCCAACAGGGGTTTTGCCACCAAGTATTAAGTCTTGTTTGCCAGAGGGATCAAATACTTATTTCTCACTGCAAAATGCAAATACATTTATATAATTTATACAATGATCATAATCAAAATAAAATCCAGATAATCAATAACTCAATGTTAAAATTAACCTGCCCATAAAATTATAGACTGTTCATATTTTTGTCAAACTTCGCAAACTGACACAATCATCAAGGGATCAAATAATTATTTCCTTCCCTGTATACACCAGTTTCAGCATCCACAGTAGAGAAAACTGTTGAATTCAGTGGTGAGATATGCGGTCTACCTGACACTTTGGAAAACCAGATTAGGCTTCTCTTACATAGAACTCCCTCGAGTTCAAGATTACAAACGGCAGTCTCCTTTTGGCACTGGAAACTTGTATTCCTAGAAATCAGTCATGCTATATTACAGGAATTAAAAGAAATTTAATCCTCTATGTGTTTTACTTCATTTTGCTGCCGAAAGAAAGCAAGAGTGACTTATCCAATGCCTTTTGCGCATACAGGTGTTGCATGCTGTTGCTAGTTTGTGACTTTAAGCTTCTTATTTGCTCCACTTCAGAATATATGCTGATAAATTACAATGATTATATAGTGTATATATAGCCAGGATATGTAATGTGTTCAGAATAGAGGCCCTCTTGGTGTCAGTGATCTCTCCTGTAGTAGTTAAAGGGGTTGTCTCACTACGAAGATCATAGTTGAAAATGTGGGGACCAAAAATCTAAGGATGTACATCCTTGGTTACAAATGGCCAAGTGATACGGATTAAGAGAACGGGCTGGTTTACATGTGCTTAGCAACGGTGTTTGTTTACTGGTCAGGGAAGCATTCTGTCCTGCCCAGGTCGTGCACATGCAAAGGAAAGGCAGTGAAGAGGAGGGGCAGGGTTGTGTGTATTGGCAGGCATGGAGGAGAAGCAGTGAGAGGACATGCAGGGGGGTTGTGTGTATTGGCAGCGACATGCAGGGACAAGAGGCAGTGAAGAGCGGGGGAGGGTGTATTGGCAGCCACAGGAATGTGTGTATTGGCAGCCACAGGGATGGAGGAGAGGCAGTGAAGAGGATACAATACACACAACCCCCCTGCATGTCCTCTCACTGCTTCTCCTCCATGCCTGCCAATACACACATCCCTGCCCCTCCTCTTCACTGCCTTTCCTTTGCATGTGCACGACCTGGGCAGGACAGAATGCTTCCCTGACCAGTAAACAAACACCGTTGCTAAGCACATGTAAACCAGCCCGTTCTCTAAAACCGTAGCACTTTGCCAATAGTAACCAAGGACGTACATCCTTAGATTTTTGGTCCCCACATTTTCAACTATAATCTTCGTAGTGAGACAACCCCTTTAACTTTGTGTTCTGTGCTTTTTTTCTTTACTCATCAGAGCAGATACCTTCCCTCCCCTGCACCCCCTTCTTAGGTTCGTCTACAGTGATGTACTGTTGGATGTTTAAGCAGATTCCGTATTGAGAATCCTCAAAAAACCCCACTGTAAATCAGCCCCATAGACCTCAATAGAAAATCCGAGCTGTAGTCTGCACAGCTCAGATTTTCGGAGTTTAGATGTAAAAATTGATAGTCTTGGGGAAAAAAAACTTACAACATGTTCTATAATCCGCTGTATATATCACTTGAAAAAATGTGGATTATAGTACTGTTCAATTCAATGGGGTGCCCAAAATCCAAAAACAGCGGCAGAAAACTGCAAAAAAAAAACCCCTCGAAAACCATGTGTAAAATACTGGCCGCAGAAATTTGGCTTTGCCGTGTAGATGTAGCCTTCTTGTTCCCAGCAGGGCCACCCTTCATCTGTTCTTTAGCAGTAATGACGACAAGTGGTTTCTGTGCAGGGTATGTTCAAACGGCGTCTTTTAGACCGTATTTCTGTGCGTAATTGTGTTGCAATACGCCCTGAGATACGGCCTGTAACTACAGTAATTCATAGCTCTTAGAGAGCTATGAATTACATGTAAAAGAAGAAAAAGAAGTATCCGTCACGGCACGCGCCAATCTTCAAGTAAAATACACTTTATTTCGGCTTCTTGTTAACAAAAACGGCGCATACGGGAATCAGAGCGACAGGCAACAGCCGTTTTGCGTGTAACCACGCTTCCTCTAAGCCTCAGAGCAGAAATCGGTGCTAAAAGGGCTTGTAATTCCATAATAGGTGGCACAATGTGTCTCTGTGTCTCCCATGCCGCTAACACAAACTGCAAATTCTAAAGACGGCACTCTGAATTTCTCTCATTAGAAATGAACAAGCATTGGAATACGTCCTATATCGCAGTCTTTGAATTAAAGTGTGATCACTCTTCAGCATTAATGGTCAATACCTAGCATGACTGCTCAGAACATAGCAACCTTTTAGGCCATAGATGTATGAAGCAAAAATTGTTGGTAGTGGAGACAACAAGGAGCTTGGCCTCAATATCCATTCTTTGCACTGGGCTCTTCTTATATGTACTACATATTCTTCTTTTTTACTTCTGCTACCTAAAACAGTGGTTTGCAAACTGCGGCTCTCCAGCTGTTGGGAAACTACAACTCCCATCTTGCATTTATATAATCTGTTTCAGTGGGCATGTTGGGAGTTGTAGTTTCCCAACAGCTGGAGGGCCGCAGTTTGCAAACCACTGATCTAAAATGTTTCAGCTATCAAAAGCCTGCATCGTTGCTAGAATCGGAGCAGTCATGCTATGTTTTGATCATTTATGTTGACGAGTGGTCCCACTTTAAATTAAAGACTGTAATATATGAAGAGTGGACTTTGAATCTCTGTCAATAAAATGACCAAGCACTGAAATACCTTTAGAGTCCTGCTCTTTGAATTTGCCTCTTCTATGCTCTAAACCTTTTGGCAGTAACAGGGTTTGAAACTGGCACCAACCTAAAATGGAGGGTATAAAGTGTTTGGTTGTTACATGAATTATTCCGGTGACTCCAAACTATACCCCCCATATATAAAAATGACTGCAGTGGAAAGGGCTACATAAATCGCATAATGACACATGGAACTTCAGTCTGTGCCATTTTTATATTTTTTTTAAATAAAAAAATATATTTTCGTTTTTTGATGTGTCATATAAAAGAAATACAAATATTTTTGAGAAACGAAAGAAAGGAAAAACTCAGCTTTCAAATCCTTATGTACTAAAAAAAAATATATATATAATTTTTTAGTACATCTTATATATCAAAATAAATATATATATGATTTTGAGAGAGGACTGTCCCTGGTTTACAGGAAAAATCGTCTTGATTCGTTTAATTTCTTTTGGGGCATCACTGTGGAGTGTTATTACATGAGGTTTCTAAAGCATATAACCCCCTAAAGTACACCTATAATCCTTCTTCACTTTGTTGAATCCCAATGAATCATGCGGTCTTAGTACTATCTTATACATATGAATCAACCCAGTAAGAAGTATTTAAGAATGTGTATAAAAAGACAACTCCTGTACACAAGTGGGCAGCTTACACCAAGTACTGACGTGGTCCTGGCATCTGTCCAGAGGTTCCATGTGTTCTAATAAATGTTCTAAGTACTTCTGAAAGTATAGGTAAGTTTGTTCAAGAGACTCGAGTCATTTACTAGGCCTGGACCCCAGTAATAGCAAGTGAAGAAATTAGTATTTTTAGAAGTTGCAAGGAAGTAATGTGTACAGAGCAAGCTGTTTGTAAACTGTTAGGATTTCCTTTGCTGATGGAAGACGCATCACTTGCCTCCTGTCCTATTGGTGATGAGCGTCTGACGTGGTCACTAAAGAATTTGAAGATGTACCCACCATGTGCTGAGACTCCAATTTACTTAGAGAGACTTAGACCAGCTGGCTGTGGAACTCATTCAATCAATTGCTTGAAATTCTGATATTGCTTTTAATTACTGAGATTTTGGATTCACACCTGACCAGCTGACCAATTTGTTGGCACTCTCTGTTTTCAGCACCTATTCTGAACAATTTTTACAGAAGAAAGGTGATTAACCCAAGCTGTGAAAAGGTTTGTGACGTTTAAGGGGTTGTCCAACATATATTTAAAAAAAAAAAAAAAAAAAAAATGAGAATGGGCTACAGCCGGATAATAAAAAAAAAAATGACAATAATAAAAAAAAAAAAAAATAAAAAAAAAATTATATATATAATATATATATACACGCACGCATACACGCACGCATACACGCACGCATACACGCACGCATACACACACACATACACACACATACACACACACACATACACATACACACACACACACAAACATATACACACACAAACACACACATACACACACACACACACACATACACACACACACACACACACACACACACACACACACATACACACACACACACACACACACACACACACACACACATATATACACACACACATACATACACACACACACATATACACACACACACACACACACACACACTCACTCACCGGCCACTTTATTAGGTACACCTGTCCAACTGCTCGTTAACACTTCATTTCTAATCAGCCAATCACATGGCGGCAACTCAGTGCATTTAGCATGTAGACATGGTCAAGACAATCTCCTGCAGTTCAAACCGAGCATCAGTATGGGAAGAAAGGTGATTTGAGTGCCTTTGAACGTGGCATGGTTGTTGGTGCCAGAAGGGCTGGTCTGAGTATTTCAGAAACTGCTGATCTCCTGGGATTTTCACGCACAACCATCTCTAGGGTTTACAGAGAATGGTCCAAAAGAAAAAACATCCAGTGTGAGTGTGCAGTCTGTGGGGGTAATGCCTAGTTGATGCAGAGGATCAAAGGAGAATGGGCAACTGGATTCGGCTGTAGAAAGGCAACGTGACTCAATGCCACCCGATCAACCAGGTAGCAAAGAGCATCTGAACGCACAGTACGGCGAACTTAGGCAGATGGGTACGCAGCAGAAGACCACCGGGTGCCACTCCTCAGCTAAGAACAGTGAAACTGAGGCTCCAATTTGCCAAGCTCTTGAAATTGCAGTAGAAATTGGAAAACGTGCTGGTTGATATCTCGATTTCTGCGCGACATTCGGATGGTAGGGTCGATTTGGCGAACAACATGAAAGCATGGACATTGCTTGTACAACGGTTCAGGCTGGTGGTGTCAGGTGTGGAATATTTTCTGGCACTCTTGGCCCTTGGTACCAATTGAGCATCGTTGCAACCCTTGTGGAATCTATCCACGAAGATTGAGGCAGTTCGAAGCAAGGGGTCACCCGTTACTGGTATATAAAGTGGCCGGTGGTTAATTGTTGTGTGTATATATAATAGATTATAATTATAATATATTATATATATATATAAATGTATATTTACTTCCTCTTGCTGCAGCGCAATCATGGATCCTGTCTCTTCCTGGTCAGGCTGTGGGTGATTCTATAGCAGTGGTTAGCATGTCCGCTCCGTATTCATAGCTCGTCTAATTGCTCTGACATGAGAGCAGGAGATCTTATCTTTGATCTCTGAAGCGCTCTACTCTAAAACAAACAAGTAGTCAGTCTCCTTTGTTAAAGAGAACACTCTGTTCTCAAGCTGCAGTCCAACCTCTGGGGACATCACTCCCTGCTCTCAGATGCTGACGTGTCTGCAGTCACAGCAGATAAAAGTTCACTTATTTCCTCAACAAAGTAAAAAAAAACAAAAAACACCAAAGCAATATATTTCAGTAAAGTCTTTAATTACAGATCCCTGCATGTTGAAAGTAAGTCTTTATAGTGAGACAACCCCTTTAAATATGTAGGCGAAGGTAAAGAAAGACCATTTTCAAATACATTAGCTCTGAAAGCAAGCAAATTCAGAACAGCAAAGCGGTTTTTATCTCCTGCTTGTTTACAGAAGGTTTCTTAAGCTGCCGACCATCTCTTTGCTCTAGCAGCCCTGGCTGGAATGTTTCTTTTACTCCCTACTGTGTCTTATCGGCAGCACAGAATCGGGGAGTATCCTACTGTGATAAAATGGCAGAATCTGCTGTGATATTCATAAAAAGGAAGGGAACTGTAAATTCCTCCTGTCAATAATGTGGGAAGATATTGAGTGCCAACTGCAATGGCCAGTGAAGGAAGAAGAATGAACCACTGCTGTGACTATGTTCATACTTTTGCTCTGGGGAAGATGAGAAAGTACTGCTTCCACTATTATATCATCTGTAAATATGATGGAAAGAGGGAGCTTTTACTCTGTTTTCACGAAAATAAGACCTAGTGCAATTTTTTTCAAACTTAGAAATATAAGGCCTCCCCTGAAAATAAGACCCAACGGCAGTCATTGCTGCAGCTCCGCCCATGACATACATTGGTGTTAGTGGATCATTTCGATAGGTCTAAACTTGTGTGGGAGGCATCTGCTGCCCGGAGAACATGAAGGGGAGAGCATTTCAGCTGCTGTTGTCACTAAGGACCGTTGTGCACGGGTGAGCTGGAAGAGGCCTGCCCCGCTGTCCCTGCTGTACCTGTATGTACAAGTGAGCTGGGATATGCTCAACATATGGAAGGGTGGGCAGGGGGTGAAAGATGTCGGCATGTTCCAGCAACTGTGGTGATTGGGCTAGGCAATGACTGACGCTGTCAATCACACATCAAATGTATACCAATCTGAGAGAGATCCTGGCAGTTTTTATGACCGGTTTCCTGACCCTTTTGTTTTGGGACGCGTGTGTAGGAGCCAGGCACTTTATTTTTGGGGCCGTGTGTGTGAGAGTCGGGCATGGATTGTTGTACATGAAAATGGAGTCCTATGAAAATCTCCATGAAATTCAGAATTTGGCTGGTTAAGCTGATGATAGGACTACAGTATATTAATAAATGTTGATCTTATTTATTTTTTTAACAATAAATGTGAATTCTTGAAAAATAAGACATCCCCTGAAAATAAGACCTAGCGCGTCTTTAGGAATAAAAATTAATATAAGACACTGTCTTATTTTCGGGGAAACAGGGTATTCTTACTATGGGAAAAGAAGGGAACACTGTAGTAGTTACTGTAGCAACATGGGGGAAATTATTTTTTTTTATTACGTAAGTTTTCCCATCTAAGGTAGCAAGCATTCTATGCAAATGGGATTATGACCCCAGTAGATCAAATATAGCCAAAAAAGTATCTCTGTATTGTGAATAATTGTAGGACTGGGCCATCTAGAGTAAATATTTGAACCGAAGTGCTGGCATTTAGCAGTGATGTTATTCATTGTTCAGGGCTGGACAGTTCCAAAAAGCATCATCCAGTGTTGATGAAAAAATAGTTGTCCTACCTAAACTTACGCTAGTGATTTGTTCAGCTTCTAAAAAGATTGGTCTGTTTTTTTTTTTAAGCTCCTGAATCCTGCATTTATTTCACACAGGCCTGGCGTACTACAAAAACCTCTTTAATGCGCTGTGTTAAATTACTGAAATAATTTAGCTGTTATTATATATATATATATATATATATATATATATATATATATATATTATATATATATATATATATATATATATTTATATTTATTTATTTAATTATATAGTACGTACATACATACAAGGCGGCCATCTTGCCTGAGCTGCTTTTAGAAGGATGCTTTACATCAGCTTCATAGACATAGGAGCCTGTGAACAGGAGCAGACCCATTGACTTCTATAGGAGGCTTTTCTGTTACCTGAGAAAGTCTAGTGTGCAGAGAGAAGGAGAGAGGGAGCTGTGACATCTCCTATTGTGAATGATGGATTCTGTGTTATCTGTACCCATTGGTGTCATCTTTCAGTATAATCCGGCCTGTACTGATAATGAGGAGACTACTGAAAATTTTCCTCTACAGAACAGGAAGTGTAAGACAATTATTGGGGCTAATGGCCACAGTGAAATCTGCAGGATTTCAGTATTTTAAAAAAATAGTGATAGGAAAAATAAAAAAAAAAACATAACCAAAAATTCTTTAACACTTTAACATAGAAACACGAGTTAAAAAATAGGCAATTTTTTGATTGTTCTTTAAAGAGTATCGATTACTTAGTCTCCCCTAGTCTCTGTGCTAGTCCTGATGACTCGGCTTAGTCCATTAATGGACGTTTTCTAAATCCTAACATGAGACCAGGAAGCAGTGGCCGGCTGGGACCGTTGAGTAAGGTCAGGTCTACACAGCATTGTTAAAATACCATCCAAAATCTGACTGTGTTTTAACTTCACCGCACCACAGTTTTTGGTGCAGGTTTGCACTGAAAACCGCAATCGATTTTTCTGATATGCCGCCGGCCCTGTACATTGAATGTATGGGATAGAACATATTCTATCTTCGCCGGAGGCCATTGGTTTACAAATTTACAATAGAAAATCTGTGCTGTGTAGACTACAGCACAGGTTTTTTTTTTGAGGTCTATGGGGCACTGATTACAATACTGATTTTAAATACAGAGTCCGCTGAAAATCCGACTGTAATCCTGTGCTGTGTAGCCATTGGCCTACAGCTTTTCTTTCCAATTAAAAAAAAAAAACTAAGAGTACTTTGACCACTTTTCATTTAAAAAAAAATTTTTGTGGACAACTTTGTTTTTTAGGGGATCCATGTATATATGAAATTTTTCAATATTTTTTCTCTTGAGCAGCCGCATCACTTTTTGAGGTCAGATTCCAGACTATATTCTTAATGCTGTAGAGAAATCAATGTGCGTGAGCACACTGATTCCTAAATATTCTTAAGTGCAATTTTTAAAAAGCGTCTATCCTACGAAGTCTAGCAGTAAGGCTATGTCTCCACTGCACACAAAAATGTCCGTTTTTTCAGCGGTTTTCGTTTTATTAAAACGCTGAATAAACGACTGAAAAGAGGTCCCATAGACTTGTATAGTAAAAATGTCCTGTTGTCTCCATAGAACTTTTTTTTGCTTGTCGTTTTTTGAAACAAAATTTACTATTAGGCCGTGTTCACACGGCTTATTCCCGACGGATTTGTGCGCCGTTTTGTGCGTACAAGGGCGGGACGGGGGCGGGGCCGGAGCGCGGCGGGGGCGCGTCCACGCCGTAAATAATGTTCATGCCACTTTCTCCCCCCACGGCGGATTCGCCGAGCGGGGAGGAGCGACGGATTCCACTGTTCTCTATGAGAGCAGTGGATTACCGTAATTGCTGCCGGGGATTGGCGCCGTAAATGAAGCGCAAATCGGGGCGCATACGGCGCCAATACGCGGCAGAATAAGCCGTGTGAAAGAGGCCTTAGAGTCTATGTAAAGCGTCAGACTTTTTATTTGCAGAAATTTATAGCAATCATAATGCTTTGCATTTTTGCATAAAAAGTGCGTAAAAAAGTGGCAATAAAAATCCGGAAGTTTATTCAGAAGATTTTCACAGGTAGTTGACAAAAAACTTATGAACATTTTTAGGATTTGGTTTTCAGTTTTTTATTTTTTATTTTTTTTTGTCCAGTGCCGTGTAGATCTAGCCTAACAGTTTAATCAAGGCCTGGGCTGCACACAGACTTTTGGGTGACTGCTACCATTCTAGGAACCCCAACTGATTGTAATCCTCAGGTACATAGTTTTTACTATTTCATTTCTATACCTATATAATTAGTGTGTGGTTACTTTTAAAAAATTTGTCACAAATATGTCTTGGTAGGAGCATGAGGTGAATTATACAGGTCTGCAGCAGACATCTTTTTTTTTAATTTTTTTAATAAAATCTCATCTACATGTATTATTCCATGTTACATTGTAGATTTTTGGGGCTGAATCTGAGCTGATTATCCACAGCAATTGGCCATGCCTGAACATGGCATTAAAGGGGTTTACTCACCATGTGGGTTCACTGAATCACAAGCAGTTTTACACTCCCTCTGTCTCAAGTTATGGCTGGGTCTATAGCAATAATTATCGTATTTAGTTTCTCTGTAAGTAGCTGAGACATTATAAAGATGTACGTGCAGATGAAACCGTCCGTAAAGAAAGCTACAAGTGCTCCGAAAAGTGAAAAAAATGGCTTCTCTAAACAAAAACTAATCTTATTAGAGATAATTGGTCTTCTCCAAGAGTGAGCTCCATCCATGGTGAGATCACTCCCTTCTTTCTGTCTAATCAGATGCCTCTCAGCCCTGGTCATATCCCCTGGAGACGAGCTGTAAACAATGGATCACTAAAGGAGCAGCTAAATCAAAAACGGTCCAGAATTTTTAATAATGATGAATGGTGAAAATGTTATTTAATTTACTGACTTCCCGCGTCAATTTTACTTCATGGCAAAACCCCTTTAAGATACTGTAGTCTATACAGGTCATCTTCAGTGCAGATATGAGAGCTACAGATTGCAAGAGACACAAATCACGGTTTTATTAGGAGAGAGACTGGGAGGAACAAATAAGCCTGATCTGCCATTTCATTGTGCGTTCTCTAATTCCTGGTGTATTCTGTATCTGGCAGGCTCTTCTCTATGCGGTCATACGCCCCATTTCCACCCACCCACATTCCTGTCGTAAGGCTTCAGATCTCCCCATTCCTTTTCTTTTTCTCTTCTTCAAAGTAACGAATGTAACCTGAAAGAGCTTTCCTCCCCCTCTTGTACACAGGAGTTAATGTCCTATAATACTGGCTGCATTTATGTAATTAGTAGAGGTTCTTTAGTAATCTTAAATATTCGAGCTCTAGATTTTCTGGATTTTTATTTCTTCCTTAGGTTTGCATGGTGCATTTGTTCAAGAGATGCAATTTATTAGCAGAAATTAGTGACTATTAGGAAAGATGTGAACATTGTACACGTCCAACTTCATGAAAAGCAGCCTCTTCTCTACTCGATTTTAGTGCTAATGAAGATGCTAATGGTATGTCAGATGTGTCCCCAAAGGACTTGGGGAGAGGGGGTTCTTGTTGGTTGCTAGAATGGATTTTTACAGGCAATGCTCCATGGGAAAAAGAATGCAAAGTAGCTGTCCTCTTAAAGGAAAAAAAAACCATCTCACTAGTGCCACCTATAGGTAGCTACCCAGAAATCAATATAAACCATATAACATGTCATTTTTTTAACACTTTATGGGTTCGTCAAGGAGTAGCAAGGGAGCCGGATTCCTCCTAATCTGATCCTCTCGTCATCCCTGCAGTATCAGAATTGGCCGTCCTCCAGCACTGCTGGCAGATTAAGGTTCCTCCTTGTCTGGCTATTCCTTACTATATTATTGACTCTGTTCTTACTCCTGAAACTGATGCCTTTGCTGTTGGATTAGACTCCTGTCTTGTCGACTGGATTTGTTGCTTATTTCTTGTGGTTCTATCCATAGTCCGTCTCTTGGCTATGGCTCTGTCCCATCGTCCTCTGTCTTGTTGAATCCTAGCTGCTATTTTCTTTGCAGCCCCTGTCTACTTTCTGTCTTTGCTACAAATTCTTCACTACACCGCCAATTGGTAACTATTCTGGGGATTGCTAGGAATTCTAGCCACGAAGACCATACTTCTTAGTGGGGATAAGGATGATAAACCGTTAGATTTGGCATCCTAGTCTAGCTCAGAGGATCCACTTCTTTGGTGAGAAACTAATTTTACTTTTGGAGTTCATTCTGAACGGAAGTGACCCAAATGTTGCCAGAATGTCGTCATACCACTCAGACTGCCAGTGATGCACCCAATAATAATCCTGCCCACATCGAGTTGTAAGAAATATTAATTATTAACAATATTAATATTCTTGAATATTAATATTGAACAACAACAATATTCCTACCTAGATTCTCAGGGGACGGTCAGCAAAGAAAGAGAAATCAACAACAAATGTATAAGAAAAGATTATATTTTATCCAGAATTAAATGGGGTACAATAGGGTAAAAATAGATTTAAAATAATATACAACAAAATAGTCACAAAAACAATAAGGATAAAATCAGTAACAAGGAAAGATTATCAAACCATAGCATATCAACACCTATATAACCACACCCTGTGAAACAACACAACAACAAGAGATAATAAGCAAAACAATACAATAACTCCAGAAACAAAACAACAATACCTAAAATGGAGAGTTATGCAAAAATATCTACCAGAATCTGACAAAGTTCCTCCTGGTCTACTACACAAGACCTTCCAATGGACTTCCTTCCTCTCAGGAGCTTGGACCTCAGAAGCCTCAGTCCTCACCAGCTCCCCAGAGACCTCGTGTCCTCTCCTGTCTTGTCCTCCTGTCCTGTGTGTCCTTCCTCTTTCTGTGCTCCCTGCCTCTTTCCAGGTCTGGCTATATATACCATTTTTGGACCCAAAGGTTTTCATAGACACAAACTAATATCTGTCTTGAGATCTGCTGAATCATGTTGGTCTCCCCCCAAAAGTAAATAAAAATACTCTGGAGACAGACATGCTGACTCTTCTGTAGCCGTAGACAATTTTGTAAATATAACTTGTTTGACAAACTGCCAGTCTATAACTAAATTTGATCAGGCCGATCTCTATCCGTCTACATACAAAGAAGTCAACTATCAAACGCCGCTTAGTCTGCAAATCTGTATAGGCTTCTAATAGATCCTTTTTTATATGTAGAGAGAAACAATGCAGTTATCTTATACATAGTAATTAGGCACACAGTATTTTCAGTTCAAACAATTGTCCTTTGAGCTAGACTCCAATCTAACTAGACAATACCTATTTAGAAATGCAGATACTCAGATTATAACAATATGTGTGTATGCTTGAAGCCTGTTCAAACCCAGCAGCCATCTTGGCTAACTCTTTTACAGTTACATATACAGTATAAGTCTAATATACACATATTTCTTAATAAATCACATTTACAGATTATTCACATTTATGCATATCTTACAGAGTGATGCACCTCGCTGGCCTGACTGGCAGGTCAATGATGGGTTGCCGGGTGCGGGTATGTTCCAGCAAAATTTGTGTGACTTTAGTGAAGGCAAACCTACAACACTGGTATCGGCTATATGGTGATGACGGTGGTTTGTTTTGTAGTAGTGTGAGCATTTACTCTTGTTCAACCACCATCTTAGACAGTCCCAAGGCTCTAGTATAGCCGCTTTGGTGAACGGAATTGGCACAAATATGTCACTCCGACAATGAAGCTGGTTAAGGTATGTTCACACAGCTTAATTGCGGAGTGCATTTCGCTGCGTATTTGCGCTCTAATACGGGCGAGATGTGCGCCGCAATTACGGTAATCCATAGTTCTCATAGAGAACTATGGATTACGCCTCCTCTCCCTGCTCGTATAAAGCGGCGCAAGTAATGAATGTCAATGGGACCGGCGGGCTGCCGCCTCCCCACTCCTTGGGAGTACGCGCTAATCAGTACGAGCTACTGAAGCACACGATGTACTGTACGCGCCACAGTACATCGTGTGAATATACCCTTACAGTACGGAACATAAAATAAATCAAATCCTCAACTACCTGGCCACTAACTACACATATAGGCAGAGAACCCTCTTTAACATGATCTGGACCTATCTACTAGCATTAACCATCTACTAGCAGTAATCACCAGTTTCTCCTACCAGCCTCCACTGGTTTCAGGCTCCTCTCCAGCCTGGGGAAATCTAAGCCCTCTCCATTCTGGGGTTGCTCCCAAATGTCAGTTAGCCAACCACACCCCCATGTTGTCTGGAGAAACAGGCTTTTAATAGGCCTTTAGAAACCTTCTAAATGCTTGTCCTGGAACGCCTGCCACCCAACACTATAGCTGTTCTGGGAAAGCCAGCCCATAATAATTATTGCATAGCCTATGGCTACTGACCCAAAATTGATGGCTTCCGCCACCGAGCCCAGGCCCTCGTTGGCACGTTGAATGTTTTGCTGTACTCCACCTAATATGTCCTTGTCTCCTGCATAATAAGCATATTTGCCGAGAAGTGAAGCGAAACGTAGCCCACGCTGGGCTACCTCTGCTCTATAACCCCTTATGGGACCACTGCGGCTGTGTCGCGGTATCCGCTGCGGTGCCTTTTTTTCCCAGTACCCCAATGGATACCTCGAATATATGCAATATCGTAGTGGCGCAAAAGTGTCCAGAAACTAAAATACATAATAAACATGGTGTGAAGCATATACGCCAGTATTTTTGAGGCAAATTGCAACAGAATTCTGGCACAGCAACCTTGATAAATTTACTTTCCCTGTGTTTTGGATGCGCTTTGGATTACGCGATTACGCGTTTTTTGGATCCAAAACTGATTAAAAAAAAGATCCAACACGCCATGTGAACATACCCTTAAGGGCATTGATGTTCACCTTTGCATCAATATTTCTTTCTTTTTTTTTTTTTTCTGTTCTATTTTAGGAATATAACCGTGCTGGGTCTGAAGTGTGCTGGGCACCACTAGTGCTGACGTAACACATTGACTTAGTGGGATTCCTCAGTTTAATGGGGTTGTCTCACTACAAGGATTGCTTTTTATGTTAAAGATCTCTTAAAAACAAGTCACTTTGCAGTATGTGTCCTTTAACGGTGTCCTACTTATTCTGAGATATCCCCTCTTGTATGGGCTGCATCAGCACCTCCGGTCACTATAGTTACAGACCTGTTCGATCTCTCATGATAGGCTATCAGCAATGGTTGCTATAGCTACAGAGCTGGCTTCTACTGCAGCCTAGTACAAACCAGTAAATACGCCCCTGAATTCAAAATGAAACCAAGAAAACAGGACTAAGGTAAGATGAATCAATGTAGTGAGACAACCCCTTTGAGGTTATGGTGTTCATCATATTTCTGGATAAAATAATGCATCATGTGCTATTTTTTTATGCGGTTTCTTAACAGAATCTGACTGAGACTTCTCATATAGCCTCTTAACACACATCTGCACATAGCCTTACCCGTGCTATTTTAGTGCCTGCTGAAACTCTTCTGTTTTATAATGATATCTTCACTTGTCACCATTAAATACCTTGAGGTAGATACTTGTAGAGACTGAAGAGCTGTGCCGGTAATCTGATGTTATTCTGTGGAATTAGTCATTTTTATGGATAATCTTGCACAGATTAGGCTACTTATACACGTTTCAACTGAGCCGCATTTTCTGCATGTGGTTAACTACTATTTCACTTGCTTCACTTACAATCCCAAGAGTTCGATCTGAGACAAGGGCATTGGACCAGAAGGCTTGTAGTAAGACCAGAGATCCATGCCATGCTCTCCAGCAGTAAGTGGAGGTATTTGGGTAGATTCTATAGAGACTGGCAGCGGTATAGTACCACAGCGTTAAAGGGGTTTTGCCACAATCTCATTTCATACCTCCTCCATCCAGCTCTTCAGCTCTGTGTGCTCAGAAGGGGGCGTGTGTGATTTGTGTGAATTGCATATCATGTGACCCAGCATAATGACATCACTAGGCCTTTCCTCTCTCTAGTCAAAGGAAGGTCTGTTTATGTAAAGCATTGTGAGTAGCTGAGAGGTAAAGTTTTTGCCTCCAAGCACAAGGGTCCTAGGCTCAAATCCTTGCAGGAACGAAGCCTGTGTTTTTTTTTTTTTTCTCTCTCTTTATCAATGCACAGACCTCATTGAGGTTTCTTTTTTATTTATCTGTTTGACTATTTACTAAGATGTACAGAGGACGGGAGTAGAATGACAGCACCTGGGATTTGAACACTCAGTAGCTGCCTGAGAGGAGAGGTGATGTCTGAGCATGTGCGACCAGGACTGAGGAGCTCACAGTCCTGGTCGTATCCCCTGGAGACGAGCTGTAAACAATGGATCACTAAAGGAGCAGCTAAAACAAAAACGGTGCAGAATTTTTAATAATAATGAATGGTTAGAATGTTTGTTTTTTCATTTGCATGCGTCCAACGTAAATTTTACTTCGTGGCAAAACCCCTTTAAAAGCTTTTGGTATTCTTCTATAAAACCTTAGCTTGCAGATGCTTTATGTGATTTCTACCACACTTGTGATGCAGGATTAACATCGTGGTAGCTTAGTGCATATTGAGGTAAAAGGCTTTGACTCTGTGAGATGTTGTCCTTCAGTGGACATACAACAGTTGGTAAGTAATGAAGTGCTTGTTGTAATCTGTTCTCTGGGTGAATACGTGCATGTGCTGTGTGCATGGAATTCCAGGCTGGACTAGATGTCATCTGTCATATAATAGACACAACTGGATACCATGTTTTGCAGTAATTTTACTGTTATCACAACAAACCGCAAACATCTGTAGTCCTACATACTCCATAAATGTCCCCCAGGAGACTTCTTCAAAGGATTGGAGAGATGTTCTCCTCCTCGTGGAGACCCTGGTCCACCCCTCTCATCATGGTTCTGAGAAAACTCCTTGCCGTTTCTCACCAACTGTGCCCTATTCATGTGTAGCAAGGGCTGAATGCAGGAGGCGAGTATCGAGCGCTGTGGATTTTTTATCAGATTAATATCCGGTTTAAGCAGAGCCAAGTTCTATTTCAAAATGCTCCCAGTGTTCGCTGCTTTCTCTTCAGCACTGGCGAGCTCGGATTGCAGTTCTTTTTTTGGGTTTGTGTCCCCTAAGGCCGGCTTTTACTTTGAGCGTTAGCCTGCACTGCCGAATTTATGAGAAGCTATTGAGGAGGTGCGGCCATTGCCGGTTGATGAGGGGTTTAGAAGGAATCATTTAGCAGGACAAACATTCAGAAATGAAGTTCGATGTCCTCCCGCTCTCTTGGCTCTGGAGTGTGAAGCGATATGAGGGAAAGGGAGAGGGAAAAGCACATCAAGTGCAATCAAGTCCGTGTTTTAGACATACAGCATTAACTCTCCTTCCTCAGGCTCATTGTGCATAATGTCATTCAAGCGATGGCACCGATCTACACAAATAAGCTGACGTTAATAGACGACATTTGTCTGGAGCTTAAATTAGGGCCTCTATGTGATTACTTAAAAGGGTGCAAATAAACCCGCAGGCTGCTTCTCATTCCTTTAACATCTCCGGATCTGGTCCGCTACCTTAGCGCAGGAAGTACAAGTGATTTGTCGTACTCTCATTTAGTCCTGTCTAGCAGTCACAAGTGCTAAGAGGGTTCAGACATTGCAATTTGATGTAAGTGTTCATTTGTTTGAAGTAGTAAGTGGAGCTGTGCGTTTATATGTGAATTACACAAAGCCGGAGCTAGATTTAGACCATCAGAAGAGCATGTCGGGGGCCAGGTTTGAGTGCGTTGGTGGGCTCATCCTTAGTATAAGAGGCTTACAGGCCCTTGATCTAGAAATAAGTAGAAAATGTTACCTGTGTTCATCTGGCTATCCTCCCTGGAGGGAGAAGGAGGTTTCTAAAACCTTTCATTTTTTTATTCCATAGGCCTATTAATTGGACAGACTCCACTTCTTAAAGGTATGTAATATTTTACATGCTTTCATTTAGTTTAGAAAGCAGCTTTTCACACATTTAAAGGAGTTGTATCACTACACAGATCATGTCTCCGATTATGGGGACAGTAAAAGTAAGCACTTTTGTAATTGGGTTGCATTACCTCAGTCACTTGGTTTAGCAGATATGAGCTTTTCTGTAAATCTGTATTCTGTTTCTGCTGCTGATGGTCGGGACACGCCCCCTGCACTGTGATTGGCTGGCTGACATTTCATTCAGCCTGTTGGAATACTCCCCCAGACAGGAAACGCCCCGGACATGCCCCCTGCGCTGTGATTGGCTGCCTGCACACTCTGTGTTTACTCCCCTCTGAGCTGTTAAAATCAATAGTGAAACCAAGGGCTGCTGTCTCTATGTACATCTCCCAGCTTTAGGGTGATGATCTGGGTAATTACTGCCTGTTTAAGTCACAGATCCCCTCATATAACAGAGTATTATAGAGTCTCCTGCCTGTTAACTGGGGGAGAGGGCAGCGTGCATTGCTCCATATAACACCGTAAGACAGTCTGTTGCCGGGTAACAGGGGGAGGGGGGCAGTGTACATTCCTCACATGTCTCATCAGTTCAGGCTGACTGTATAACTGCTTATGCAGGAGGCTGAGGAGCTGTCCTCTGCAGACATCCTTCTGCTTCTACTGCACAGTCAGTATGATGATGTCACAGGTCTTCAGTGAGGGGAGACACGCCTCCTGGGAGGAGAGGACACGCCTGCTGAAAGGAGAGACTCTCCTGGATTTCAAATTCAATCTCAGAGAATTAGCTGAAGAGCACGAACAGTTCAAATGATAAAACTGCTTTAATGCTTGGGCTAGGTTCACATCTGCGTCTATAAACAAATGATGCGACCTGCACCTGTTTCTGTCTCAACTCCGAACACCACAGCGGAAACCCAACGGGCCCATTGTAATTAATAGGGTCCGTCAGGTGGCGTGGGTGTCCGCAGTAAACGGGTCCCGTAGCTTGAGTTTTTCACTTCTGTGACAGAGGTTCCAAACGAATGTTAAAGGGGTTGTCTCACTACATTGATTATCTTACCTCAGTCCTGTTTTCTTGGTTTCATTTTGAATTCAGGGGCGTGTTTACTGGCTTCTACTAGGCTGCAGTAGAAGCCAGGTCTGTAGCTATAGCAACCAGTGCTGACAGCCTATCAAGAGAGATCAAACAGATCTGTAGCTATAGCAACCAGTGCTAACAGCCTATCAGGAGAGATCAAACAGTCTGCAGCTATAGCGACCTGAGGAGCTGATGCAGCCCACACAAGAGGGGATATCTAGGAATGGGTAGGACACTGTTAATGGACACATATTGGAAAGCGACTTGTTTTTGCAAGATCTTTTAACATAAAAAGCAATCCTTGTAGTGAGACAACCCTTTAAATGTGGTTTTAAAGGGGGGTTCCTACCATACACTATGTTTGTATATCGGTAGGACCTTTTGTAGGGATGGGCCCCTGAAAGTCTGGACTCCGAATGGAGAGCTGGTCACACTTGCACAACTCTTCATTTTGTTCTTTGGGACTTTTGATTACAGCTTGTGGTGTTTTTTGGCTTTCCATTCTCAGCCAAGACTTTTGGAGCCAAGATAAGTACAGGTCTCCGAGGTGGGAACCAAATTTATCATGGCATATCCCATCAATATTCCATCAAAGTATGTGGTGGGAACACCCCTTTAAGTTAAAGCCCAGGAAATGGCATTACATGCTAAAAAATGTATTGTATCCTAAGGCCATTGTAACTTGAAGGATCCCATACATATCAGTTGCCAAGTTGAGTGGATATAACATTAACAAGAGCAGTGGTTGATGGCAAGTTTGGTATGCACTTTATCATTTCTTACGTTGTTGTTGTTATTATTCTTTATTATCTATGTTCACTTTTTGTGAAACCCTTATCCCTGTGAATCCTGTATGTGTTTAGTATGCCTTTACTGTATTCTAGTGTCTGCCAGAATCCTGGCACACTGCAGGAATTTCCAGTGACTTAGAAGACCCATGACATCTCCTGACCTGTCTATTTTAGTAAATCCTTGTGTTCCCTGTGAACTAATAATTGTGGAGCATCTTCTCTTATATCTCTGTGTTGTGCTGTCTCCATGTTATTCCCTCTAGAAATGTATGACTGAATCTGTCAGCTGGGTGTTACCATTTCAGTTTTAAAAGGGGTGTGTCCCTGCACACACTGACTGTTAGCACTGATTGGACAATGTCAGATAGTTCAGGGACACACCCCTAATTGGTAACACCTAGTTGACTGATTCAGTAATAGACTTATAGAAGGAATAAGAGGAACAGCACAACACAGAGATATAAGAGAAGATGCTCCAGGATTATTATTTCACAGGGAACACAAGGATTTTCTAAAACAGCCACAGGTCGTCTTTGAACTTGTTATCCCCTTGTCCTTAAAGGAGTAGTCCCATTTCCGGAAATTCTCTTCACCAGCCGCTCGTTGCTAGCTGTGATACGGCCCTGCATGTGAAGGACAAGGGTTGTGCTCATTCAATTCTGTGAAAGTTCCGATTATAGCCGAGCGCACACACTCGGTTAGGCCTCGTTCACAGGACGGATTTGGCCGCGGGTTTCGCCGCGGCTCTCGCGGCCAAATCCTCGTCGGGTTTGCGGGGGTGGGGCGGTGGGCGTGGTCTCGGCGCGGGAGGGGCGTGGTTTGGGGCGCGGTTTGCGGCGAGGGTTTGCCTCCATGCAAATTAATGGCAGGGGCAAGCCGCGGCGCGAGCCGCGTCTCGGCCGCGCCGTCACCCGCGCCGTCACCCGCGGCAGAATTGACAGGAGAGTTCTTCACACGCGACCCCGGAGCCGCGGCCAAACCCGCGGCGTGTGAATATTAACGCGGTTTGCCATAGGAAACCATGTTAATAATCTAGGCGCGATTTGGCCGCGGTTATGGCCGTGGAAACCGCGTCGGAAACTGCGGCCATAACCACGGCCAAATCCATCGTGTGAATGAGGCCTTAGACTCATTCACATGCTGGGCTGGAATGCAGCTAGCAACGAGCGAGCGGCAAAGAGAATCTCCCAAAACAAGACTACCCTTTTTAAGTTGCAAATTGAACATACATTACATGGTCTAAATATCATGCTGCCACTGCCTACCGTATCAGGTTTTAGACTGATTGATGCACCTTATGAAACTTACACAGATAACACACAATCCTCCAGCAGTCAGAGGGTTAACCATTAGTTCTCTTAAAGGGATTGTTTTTTCAGATAACATGCTTTTCAGAATCACCCCAGATCCCACTCCCAGCACCCAGGAGAAACAGCTGATCAAAACTAGAGCTGTATTTAGTACTGGGAGCCGATTGCAGGAAGCTTCCTACTGGGTTTAGACCATTGCCAGGAAAAACATTGGACTTCACAGGACACTGACTGTGACATGGGTGAGAGGAGCATGCTAGGGGGACAGTCCTCTGTATACAGATCGCAAATAATAACGATCTGATACTTGCTAAACATTGAGATCACAGCTGATAAGAGTTGTGTGTTTAGCAAGGGTGCGTTAATACCGAGAGTTTTTGATTCCTTTTTTTTTTTTTTTTTTTTTTTTGCGGAAAGGTATAGCATTAACTTCTGTATCTTTCTGCACAAAAAAGCATCAAAAATGAATCAAAATCGCTCCATGTGAAAGCACCCAAAGGCTATGTCTACACTGCATCAGAGAAAAAACAGCCCAAAAGCGGCCGTTCTCTCTCTGATGCAGGACTGCGGCTTTTGTCATGCTTTGTGCAAAAGCCGCGGCCGCTTCTCGTTTTCCCGACGTCCCCCCTACAATAGCATTGTATGGGAAGACGTCAAGAAGACGAGAAGCACCGGCGTATTATACAACATATTGTATAATACGGTGCTGCCGAAAGACGGGCAGAGAAAAGACGAGCTGTGTAGAAGAGCAACTCGTCTTTTCTATTGCCGTCTATGGGACCACACTGACGATCGTATCTCCGGCGCTTTTAAAAAACGAAAAGCGCCGGAGATACGATCGTAATCCTGTGCAGTGTGGACATAGCCTTAGTATTTGCAATCTCTATGCAGAGGAATGTCGGCCTCCTAGCTTCATTCTGCCCAGCGCAGGAAGTCTAAAAAAAAAAAAAAAAAAAAAAAAGCGAAAAAAAGTCATACCCGCCCCTCCCCCCCCAAAAAAATTGCCCTTCTCCTCAGTAAATTAATATATTAAAAACCCTAGCTGCTCGGGGCAATAAGTTGGTGGAGGGGTGGCAGGAGGGTTGGTGGGGGTTAGCAATTGTTGATCTTGGTAGGCCTGCCTGAGAAGATATAGTCTCAGAGTGTGCTTAAAACTATGAGCGTTATGAGTTTGTCTGATCATACAGGGTACCACATCCCAGAGAACTGGTGACAAATGGAGAGTGTGGGAGGTTTGGACGATTGAAGCATTTCATTGAAGAGCTTCAGCAGAGCGGAGAGCTCGGGTAGGGTGGTAGACTGAGATGAGAATGGAGATGTTGTCCCATTCAGTCATTCTCCATTCACTCCACCTTACCTGTCTTACACACCTAAAATAACATTTTTTGTACATTGGTGCTTTGCATCCATTTACACATCCTGTGTACCGGCAAATGGTGAGGAACCAGATAAAATAAATGTATTTTTAGGTGTGGAAGCAAATATGTGTAACGAACAAAGAAATGCTAGGCTCACCCTTATATGGATTGAATTCTTGGCCTCCGAATTTAATACTTGGTTACTCTTGCTGGCTGGCGGTACACGTATTGGAACAGTTCGCTGTGAACAGGGACCACATAGGTCTGAAACGCGTAACCTGTTTTATTCTCTGGCTGCGAAGTTTGAAATAAAGTTATAATTTTTATGGACAAGCACGTAATTGGTTAATCTATATTCCGGAAAGAAATTTTATTATGCTTAAATGTTTTTTTAGTGAACGTTCTATATTAAACAATTAATGGAGAAAAAGAAGAAAATTTGTATGTTTCCATTTTTGTCATTTTAATTCTATATAGTACTACAAGTTTAAAAATGCAACTTTAAAATGTGTTTTACTAAAGAGTGAACATTTTGCTCCTCCAAGTGGGTAAAGGAAATGGCCCCGAGAGAGCTAACATTTTAGTCATCTTGATATTTTTCTTTTCTATACAGAGTATAAGTTTCCTTAAAGGGGTTGTCCAGTTGTTTGTTTGTTTTTTTCCTTTATATTATGTTCTCATGGTGTATGGCGGCGCGTATTGTACGTGTTGCAATGCACCGGATGTTTCAGAAGTATATGCTGGCCAGCGCGTACATCTAAATGTGGGTAGGTGAGGGAAGCAGCCCCATTGAGGTCTATCATCCCTACGTCGGGGAAGACGGGCGTAATTCATAAATCGCTATGAATTAGCGTAATTGCAGGGCACATCTTGGGCGTATTGCAGCATACGCCATGTGAATTTACCCTTAGGGTATGTTCACATGGTGTTTTGGGATACGATTTTGGTTCCGTGTTGGATCCAACACACAGCTGCGTGATTGGATGCGTGTTGGCTGCAGCAGGATCGCACCCTATAGTTTATTATAGGGCTCCTACTGCGTCTTTCGGACCAAAAATTGACATGTCAGTTCATGGAACAGATCTGACAGACGCAATGTAAACGTGCATCGGCGATCACTCATGTGAACACCCATACATGTTTTACATTGTGAGCAATGTAAAACACACTGCTCATTGTTGGACGGACCCAAACACGCATCCAAAAGCATATGTTCACACGGAGCAAACACGCCTTATGAACATACCCTTAGGCTAAACTGTATTTATAGACTTTATTGGTGTTTATATACATTTCAAAGGTATGTTTTGACATTTATTTTTATTGCATATCTACTGCATACCCTATAAAAGCACCAGTCTCCGGACTAATGTGCATCTTCAGTAGATAGTTATCATGCTTCTATTATGTATGCAGTAGTAAAGGATGACATTCCGACCATCTTAACTCATAGCCATACATCTTTATAATAAAAATGTCAAAACACACATCTTCAATACATAGAACATCAATAAAATCTATAAATACAGTAAAAAAACACACAGAAAAGATGGACAACCCCAAGGGGTTTCTCACCATGCCGTTTCACAAAGCCTGCTCTTCACAGCCAGCTTCAAGCTCCCTCTTCCTGTTCAGGCTGTGGGTGAGCCTGCAGCAGTGATTGATATTACAACTCTGCAGTCCCTAGCTGAGCCTGTTAGGGTATATTCACACGGTGCATTGGGGGGAGTACTGTACACACCGTAATGCGCTGTGTGTTTAAGAAGTACCCACTGTCCATTGCGTACTTCTAAAGCACGGTGTGGGGAGGAGGGCATTCACTAGCATCATCAGCGGCTTATAAGCACCGGAAAGAAGTAACCTGTCACTTCTCTCCCCTGGCGTACAATAAAATCGTATGCTTGGGAGAGGAGACCTAATTCATAGTTCTCTGTGAGAGCTATGAATTACCGTGATTGCGGCGCGCATTTTGGCCGTATTAAAGCGCAATGCGCGGTGAAATGTGCGCCACAATTACACCATGTGAACATACCCTTACAGGGACATTGGTTACGGAGGGGTTTTAACATTAGGGCACAAGGCTACAGAGCTCTAAACGGTTAATATTTATGAGTAAGAAAGACAAACAAGCAGGGAGTGACATTACTATCCCAGCCAGAGCTAGTAGAGCATTGGGAGGTGGTCACAGTCTAGGAAACCTTCTTTAAAGGGAACCTGTCACATAGGTTGTGCCCCCCCTTGCTGAGGGCAGCACAAGCTAGTGACAGACCTGCTGTTTCCAGCGCTGTGTCCCTTATTCTGTAAGATGCAGCAGTTTTAGAGCATTTACCCCTCAAATCTTATTCATGAGTAGGTGTTAGCTCCACCCACCAAAGGCTAGCTCCGCCCACTGACAGTTATTCACATGTTTATAGCTATTCAAAGTAATAGGTTTGTCAGTTGAGGTGGGCGGGGCTAGCCTCAGGTGGGCGGGGTTTGAAAAAAACTGACTCTCTGAAGGACTCTTCGAATGACTCCTCTGGCTGAAAACTGCAGATTTGAGCATTAAATACACGAAAACTACAGCATCTTACAGAATAAGGGACACCGCGCTGGAAACAGCATCTGACACTACCTTGTTCTGTCCTCAGCAAGGGGGGCAAAAACTGTGACAGGTTCTCTTTAAACAAGCACTCGATAAGAACTACTGTAACGTTGAAAGGAAGCAGAATCAGCAGCACAGTGTATTTGGTAATAAACTAGATTTACCTTTGCCAACATGTTTAAAGATAATCCGTGTGATAGGAGCGCCCCTTTAATGACATCAATTATAGTTTATATTTCAGCCATGTGTTGCTGGCTTACAATGATAGGCCTGTCTAATGACACAAATGACAGATTTAAAGGGGTTGCCAACAAAAAACAAAAATGGGAACAGCACAAAAATTCCACATAAGACCCTGCGAGGTCAATGATGCAAAGTCCGTCCCGAGGCGAGTAAAGGCATGTTCACACGGCTTAAAATGGGCCGTATTTCGGTCCGTAATTACGCGTCGAAGTGCGCCAATTACGGGCTGAAAACGCCCCATTCATTACGGTAATGCACAGTTCTCATAGAGAACTATGGATTACGTTCTCTCTCCCCCGCTCGGCGAAGCCGCCGGGCGGGGAGATAATTGACATGTGAATTACTAGCGGCGTATACGCGCGCTAGCAATGATTGTCTATGGGCCGGCGAAGTGCTGCCCCGCTCACTTACTTCCCCCCTCCGCCCCGCCCCCGTCCACACGGCGTAATTGCCCGGGCGAAAATTACCCCTGCAATTAAGCCGTGTGAACATAGCCTAAGCCTCAAACTCACCACAATTGGATACAAAAGATGGTTTGGACGACAGCATTTAAAAGCAGGAATCCGCTTTATTCCAAAGTGAGAAGGTGTATCTCACTTTGGAATAAAGCTGATTCCTGCTTTCAAATGCTGTCGTCCAAACCATCTTTTTGTATCCAGATTTAAAGGGGTTGTCTGTTTTAACTTGTTTATTCATTTTAAGCTACTGTTACAATAACCAAATAAAAAAAAATCTATGCTTGATTTTTAGGGTATGTTCACACGGTGTTTTTGGGCCATGTTTTAGCGCGTTTTACGCACTGGAAACCGGCCTAAAATCGGCCTCGGACACGTTTCAAATGATTCCTCATTGAATATCAGGTAAAATATGACTGGTCATCACATGAAGTGTATTTCACAAGCGTAATTGCGAGCCATTTTATAGATGCAATTACAGCTGTAGAAATTACATGTCAATTCTTGAGGCATTTTTAAAGCTTGTAAAATCCCCACAGGAAGCAATGGGGATAGGAATTTTCAAAATAGGCTTCAAAAAAACGCCTCAAAATACGCCTCTAATCAGGCTTCTTTTGAGACAGATTTGGAAGCTGATTTTGAGGCTTAAATTTACACTTCCAAAAACGCCATGTGAACATAGCCTTATATGAAAAATGAAGTGGCCAAGCCTTGATAGCAGCAATTCTAAAATAGTCACTGAAGGTTATTTATATGTAGATGGGATCTAAAAATCTCTTACATGCTGAAGACAAATTGTTCTTGGATTGATGCACTTAAATGCTAATCTGTGACGTCTGTCTTCATTCAGAAATGAGTTTGTGGAGCCATAGAAGACGACCATGTGGCCCATTTCCTTTCTGGATGTGACAGCCGATGAGACAATGTGATTTACAATGCAGACCAGACACAGTCTCTGGACACATGTGCTGTTTCCAGGTTGTGTTGAATTGAGCTGACTTGGAGTATTCCAGTGGATGGCTCTATAGTGGCATCAGTTTACTGAAATGGAGATGCTTGCCCCTGTAGAGGCAGGAAATGCTGTGTAGACGGCAAAGAAAACAGCTCCTGAAGCAGATCAGGTTTCAAGGCTGGAAGAAGCATCGGGTCTCCTCCTGACACATGTATAGCTTTCATCCATAGTCTGACTCACTCAAAGGCACATGCTCGTTTTAATAGGACTTGCAATTTTTTTGGTCTGCTCAGTTGTGGTCCAACGTTCATGCATACGTGCATGGACACTGTACATCAATGCACAAATATGCAGGGCTCTAGGAGTCCATGCTACAGAGCACAGGCATTGTATAGGTCTCTATTTAATACATCCACGTGGCCTGGTTATTTCCCCTGACTCCAACAAATTTCCAGGAAACTTATTCCATCAGATCTGCTATTAACGTGATAGACCAGGAAGAGCTAAGCACACTGATAAATAGTTCTGTGGGGAAAGACTCAGTAGAACTTGTATTTTATTCATTTAAATCCCTGCTTGTACTGGGTTAAGGAGTCCAGTAGGCGGTGTTATCAGTGATTGACAGACTTCCTTGTGTAAGTGTACATACAGAGATTGCTCTCAATCACTGATATGACTGCCTACTGGACTCATGGGGTGCTCACACGGCGTCTTTTAGGACGTATTATCACGGCCATCTTTTCCATTGGGCACACTAGGCAGTTGCACAGGGGCCCGAGGTGGGGTATACTTGTCACAGGAATACAAGAAACATACCCTGAATCTTTTGTTTGGCTTTACTTATTTTGCTTTTTATTGTGTTTTAGTATGTGCAAACAAATAAATGCTATGGTGGAGAAGGAAGCCAAAGGCTCCCTGCCCTGCCAATTAGTCTTGTAGGCTGCAGACTGCCGGTGTCCAGACATAAGTGGCATGATAATGTGGATGTGCTTGGAGATGGCTAGAGGCATGACCTAGTGTGAGGTCATGTAGTTGGACAGGGCCCACTGCAGTGCTCTGCCCAGGGGCCCATAATGCTGTTAAGACGGCTCTGTGTATTATGGGTGTAATGTTACCTAAATACGCCCCAAACAATGTACTCTACACTTCTCATGGAGTACAATGTAAAAACTGCTGTCAATCACACGCCGCACATTTTACACTCTTACTTTACCGTGTGTCTGAAAGTAAATGACATGTCACTTCTTTTCAGGCGTTTATGCACCAGAAGATGGTAAAGTATATGAGGCGCAGATGTGCCGCATGCGATTGTGTGCCGTTTCACTTTGAAATTACACGTGAACCCGGCCTTAATGGGAATTTATTGCTAATTTTTTCTTTTTTTATTCACTAATTAAAATAAGATACTGATACATATTCTTTTCTTCTTGGCTGGTTTTATTTTCTGACTGTAGATTTCTCAATTTGGTCGTCTATACATGATTGTGGGGGCAGCCATCTTGCCACCACTGCTTTTAACAGAATTTAGAGCAATGCTTTACAGCAGTTTCATGCACATAGGAGCCTGTGAACAGGAGCAGACCCATTGCTTTCTGTAGGATAGTTTTCTAGGCATGCTCTGTGACCTGGGAAAATTGAACTGTGGAAGGGGAGAGGGAGAGCTGTGACTATATACTATTATGATTGGTGGATCTTTTGTTGACTATACACATTGGCGTCACCTTTCAGTGTAATCCTGCCTGTGCTGATAGTGAGGAGACACTGAAAGTTTTCTCTACAGATCAGGAAGTGTCAGGTTTTTATTAGGCCTAGTGGCCAAAGTGAAAACTGCAGGATTTCTGGATTTTATTTTATTTTATTTTTTTTAAATAAGGATACTGGTATAAAAAAATTAAAGACAACCAAAAAATTTTAAAAATGTGTTTAACATAAAAACATGTGTTAATCAACCCGTTAGCCCAGGATAAGCAGTAGGTTAATTAAATAAACCCCAAGTTCTATTGAATCTTTCCCTACTGTATATCATTTTGCTCAGCTCCTCCTGCTCTATAGCATACTGCTGGCAGATCAGATGGCATGTTGAATGTGACAGGTTCCCTTTAAGGCTACGCTCCTTTTGTAACATCACACTTTCTGCTTCTGATCCATTTATAGCTCAATTTACAACAAGTTATTGTGAAAATGTCAGGTAGTCTAAATGTGTGTAAAGGTCTGATCAGCCCTCAGTCCCTTTCTGCGCTTGGTCCTCTACAACCTCCAGCAATGCTTAGACATGGTTTCTTCTAAAGCATACTATGAAGTGTTTATGCAAAGAAAGTATTATCCTGCGTGATATTATGATTATTCAGAAAAGGCATTGCCCCCATACAGAGGTTTCCTAAAATGTAGCTTTGTCTCTACAGCCAGTGAAACCTCCCTGCCCCCAGCACCGAGACCTTTTCATCCAAGGATCAGCTTCCTCCTGGCTCATAGCTGGAAATGTCACTTCTTATCTGTTGCCAAACTTTTTAGCTAATGATCTTTTCCCTGATTCCGTATAAGGGACATGTGATTTTTCTTAGATACATAAATGGGGAAAAAAAAAATCAACACACAAAAAACTTCTTTTTAAATTGGCCAGATAATGTAATGTCCATTTTTGGTGTTTCTTCATAAATGTTTTCTGCAACATAAAAGTGAAAACTACATAAACATGACCCATGCATAACAGATGCAGTTCTTGCAGACTTTTTCTAGTCTTGATAGCTGGAAACAGTCAACCCATTGCTGAGTCTTAACTATTTAGTTTTTTGAGAGCTTAATGGGGTACAACTGTAAATGGTCTGTGGATTCTGTTGGCTCATTGACCACTTTCTGTAGCCTGCAACACAGTCAAGTAACATGAATATAGAGTCATGAATTAGACATTTTGTATTTTAGAACAAAGGCTTTTGGGAAAGAGCTGAAGAGCTCACCATCGCCATCTATTGGAGGTAATAGTCCTCAATTCACATGTGACTAAGTTTTGCACTCTGAAATAGTTGGAAAACTAGCCAGTGACGTTCATCTTGCAGACAGCTGTTTCGGGGTATTTGACCCTCGTCAGTGCAGAGTAGAAATTTCTGGCTGGTTGGGTGAGAGGAGAGTGTGGCTTAGAAGGGGTAATGTATCTCATTGGGGAGAAGCACCGTGTGGTGTGTGAGGCTTTATTCGCCCTTTCACACCTCACTGGGCATTTGCATAGAAAATAGGCTTTTGGGAAAGGTCTAAAGAGTTAGTCGGCACCATCTATCGGATGTAGTAATCCTCTATTCACATGTGACTAAGTCTTGCACTGTGAAAAGGATTGTAAGTATGCCAGTGAAGTTCATCTACAGACATCTGTTTCGGGTTGATTGCCCAACGTCCGTGTACAACTTGCTGGCTGGCTGAAAGGAGAGTTTGTATGTTAACAAGACTGAGCTGCAGTTTGTAATCTAGTACAGCAGACAAAATTAGGTTACAGCCATGGCATGGTCAAGCTGGTAGCCTCCTTTTGCAAAGTTTCTGTGTAGCAAAAATGAATTTTACTTTATCAACGTGTAGTTCGACTTGGATTCTGCATTGAATTCCTCTTTAAAATGTACATTCAAACAGTCTCCCATTCATTTGAACCGGCAGTCCATGCTGTAGTTCACAGGGGTGCAGAAAAATGAAGAATGGACATGTCCATTCTTTTAAAGTGGATCCTCATCAGTCCGATTACATCTGGCGTAGAAGCAACACAGCATTTCAGAAAAGGAATATTGTGGTGGTCTGGGCTGTTTTGCTGCTTCAGGACCTGGAAGATTTGCTGTGATAAAAGGAACCATGAATTCTGCTGTCTACCAGCAAATCCTGAAGAAGGTCAGACTATCTGTTTGTGATTTCAAGCAAAAGCGCACTTTGGTTATGCAGCGGGACAATGATAAAAAAAAACTCACCAGCAAGTCCACCTCTGAATGGCTTAAGAAAAACAAAATGAAGATTTGGAGTGGCCTTGTCCAAGTACTGACCTTAATCAGATTGAGATGCTGTGGCATGACCTTAAGAGGGGTTCATGCTCGGAAACCCTCCAATAAGGGGAAATTACAACAATTCTGCAAAGACGAATGGACCAAAAATTCCTCCAAAGCATTGTAAAAGACTCATTGGCAGTTATCACAAATGCTTGATTGCAGTTGTTGCTGCTAAGGGTGGCCCAACCAGTTATTAGGCTTAGGGGCAGTGACTTTTTCACACAGGACAGGACGCTGTAGGTTTTGATGACTTTTTCCCTTAATAATAAAGACCTTTATTTAACCCCTTAAGCCGAATGCCTGAAAAGTAGTTAATGACCAGAGCATTTTTTTTTTTTACTTTTTGCCTCATTGTGTTTCAACAGTGGTTTTCAATGACACAGTTGTATGAGGCCTCGTTTTATTCGAGACGAGTTGTACTTTATGGGGGAATAGTTTAAAAGGGTTTTGCCACGATGTAATGTTGATGTTGATGATCCTCCAAAAGGGATATTTAATCACTTTTCTAAATATATGTGATTACAAAAATTGCAGCCTGAGAGATCTACAGGCTGCCATACCTGCCCTTAGTTACTTAAAACTTCATTAGATACGACCAGGCAGAGTGCAGATGCTGGCCGGGCAGAGTACACTTCTTATCTGATGAGAGGGAGCTGAAGAAGCTTTCAGGGCACCGGGTAGAAATAAGTTGTCTTTTGTATACAGAATCCACTAGTTGTAGTGTGATTATCTGAGTGAACATTTCACACGATCCCTTATGCATGGCTGTCGCTCTCTCTGTCTGTCTCTCTCCCCTGTCTCCCTCTCTCTCTCCTGTCTCCCTCTCTCTCCCCCTCCTGACTCTCTCTCTCTCCTGTCTCCCTCTCTCTCTCTGTCTCACTCTCTCTCTCTGTCTCCCTCTCTCTCTCTGTCTCTCTCTCTTTACATTTTTTTAACACAATTCACATTTCAAACTTAATAACTTGTTAGACTAATTCTACAGGTTATTACGGTCATGTGGATACCTAATGTGTTTAGGGTTTTTTGTGTGTGTAATGTATGCACAATTATTTTATTAAATATTTTTATTTTATTCTTTTTTTCTGTTACACTTTTTTATGGTTTTTACTTTTTTTTATTACACTTGGTAATGTATTAGTATATTCATATATGCTAGTACATTATAATCTGTGTCAGTTTGACACAGGCAGTGATCACAGTCTGCCCTGATCGTTGGCTTCTTGCACAGGCTGCCCTGGGGCCACTCTAGGTCCCTAGCACTGACTGTGCAGCCGTTCCCTGGGCTCTGTCGGGTCACCGGGAGTTCCGATCACCCGACAGAGCAGGGAAACCCTTTGATTGGTTAAAGCACCAGGGAGTGGAGGTTTTCCCTGCTCCCCGGTGCTTGCAGGAGCTGCGCTGGGATCAGGGCTGTGTAGTACAGTCCCGATTTCGGCGCCGGGCGCCGCAAACTCCGAAGTCTGCAGCGACGTCTAAAGACATCGCTGCAGACGAACGACCTGCACCAGCCGACGTCTAAAGTTTGCGGCCGGTCGTTAAGAAGTTAAAAACTCCTTTTTTTGGTCACCTTTTAGGTTTGTCTCATATTTCAGTTTGGTGTCCTGAAACATTTAAGTGTGACAAACATCCAAAGAATTAGGAAATCGGGAAGTGGGCAAATACTTTTTCACACCACTGTAAGATTCACCATATGTAATGGTCACAGCTCCCCTCCTTTACCCTCTGTACAGTGAATTCTTACCAGATTAGGTACCATATTCCATAGAAGTCCATGAGTCTTCTCCAGACTACAGGTCCATTTGGCTGCAGTAACTCCCATCTCTTACGTTCGGTTTCTCACAGCTTTAGCAAGATGGTTGCCCCCCATAATAATGTAAAAAAAATACAATAAAAACTTTTACAGTCAGAAAATAATGACATGATTATGTATCAGTATCTGGTTTTAATTAGAAAAAAATTAGGTGATACATCTGCTTTAAACTAAGTTTTCCAGAGGAAAATATATCGAGATAAACAACCCTACTGCTATACGTGATTGTACCCTTAGGGTAATAAAACAACTATGCCTTGATTTGCACTTATTGCTATGTGTGGTTTTGCTTTACTTACTTGTCCCATGATACATCATTCTTACTCTATGTCTACAATATAATTTATTTTGCGTTACTAAATTAGTTTCCAGCTCATTACATTATGTTTGTGAATCATTGTGTTCTGCATAGGGTCTGTTAAATTAAGAACACAGTCTCAGCCTCCATGGCTCATAGTCACAGTAGAGACCAGCAAATATTAAGCGCCTAATCATATTAGTCAATGGAATAAATCTGCTTAATATGGGAAATACTAACTGGCATGCTGTGTTAGCTCTACTGTAATCTACTGGCTTCATAGTGTGTGCGCGCATTGATCGGTTTCAGGTACTGAGAGTAGCTATGCCAGATCTTATTTGTGTAGACTTTGTGACACATGTATGAACCTGTTTAGGTCTAAAACTCACTTTTTTGCCCATAGGTTACTGTGGGCAAAAGAGTGCGTTTTAGACCTAAACCGTTTCATACACGTGGCCCTTAGTATCGTCATGACATTTTTTGTGTCTTTTTAATCGGACAAAACGGTGTTTCTCAAAAGATGGTCTGCTTGTGTTAATGAAGATGGTCTGAAAAACTGACATCATTTACCAGCAACACAAAGCGGGCTTGTCCCCACAGGTAGGGTTATGGGTCGGTTTTTCTGTCGGTTTGTCCACTTAATGATATGCTTTCAATACAGCAGCACATGGAAAGTTCACAACTGTTGTGTACCACTATTTGGGATTATTTTATACCTAGGCAGTAGAAGCTGAGGCTGTGTTCATGTGCCGTATATGCACCGCTGTACGCCTGCTGTTGTAGAAGTATGCGCTGGCCAGCTGGGACTTTATACATTGATTTCTAATTTGTGAAAATAAAGATCAAGTTTTATTATGTATTCTGAGCTAGCTAAAAGGGGTTTAAGATTGCTTATAGAATGTTCTCACTCTACTCAAACAAAATTCTATTTATGTAAAGAGCTGTGAGTAGCTACAATGTAACTGAGTGGATAGCACTTCTGTCTTTCATCATAGACGTTCTAGGTTCAAATCCTTGCAAGAACCAAGCATGGATTTTTCTTTTCTCAATGCACATACCTGATTTCAGATTTTCTTTTTTTTTTTATTTTGCACCGTTTCACTAATTACTAAGGCATACAGAGGTAGAATGACAGCACAAGGGATTGAACACTCCTTCAGCAGTGTGTCCATTACTAAGCAGGGAAGAGACTAACAGTAGCTGGGAAGCTCTCATCACTGGTCGGATCCCCTAGAGACGAGCTGCACGCTATGGATCACTAATGGAGCAGCTAAAACAAAAATGACACAGAATTTTGAATAATAATAAAATGGTGAAAATGTTTATTTTTCACGGCTACCACGTCAATTTTACTGTGTGGCAAAACCCCTATAAAGAGGAGCCCGAGCTCTGATGTCCCTTGCTGGTCTCCCAACAGTGAACATCATGTACATTGCTCATTTAACTGTGCAGCCAATCGCAGCCTCAGCAGTCGCATGCTATATATGTGAGCAAAGAGCACTGAGGTCAGTAGAGGTGAGTACAGGTTACTTTTTTTATTTGATCACAGTCCCAGCCTATATAGAGGTTTTCTAAAATATCAGAAAACCACTTTAATCTAATGAACTCCCAATATAGAGTCGAGGGTTTTGAGGATAGGAACATATACGCAGACTTCCCCCGGGTAGAGTGTGTATCAAAAATGTCTATAAGCGTTGAATCTGAGGAAGCCATATAAAGGAGAAGTGCATTTGCATATAGACCTTTTTTTTTTAAGACTATAGCGCTATAGTGAAAAAAATCTGTGGTATAGGTCACCCTTTCTAACTGTCCTTCGAGAAAAGGCAGAGGCCTGGCCGGTAAGGAGCGTGCTAGCTCAAGGGCATTTACAAATGAGCAGTTGACGTAATGCCTGACTAAAAAAATTATTGCCATATGAAATTTACCAGAAACTTATATTTTAGCTTTCGACCTTTTGCAAATCTGGAGGTACCAATTCTGGATTAATTGTAATAATTATTATTATGAAATCCTCCAGCCAAGGCTTTATGGAGCACAGGCTTTGTCCATAGTAATGTCTATTCTGTTTAAGGCTATAGCCATATAGCACAGGACAAAAAACTCAAAGAAACAAATCCTAAAACCATTCTTAAAACGGAGTTTTTTTTTGTTAAAGGGGACCTGTCACATAGATTATGCCCCCCTTGCTGAGGGCAGCACAAGCCAGTGTCAGACCTGCTGTTCCCAGCACTGTGTCCCTTATTCTGTAAGATGCTGTAGTTTTAGAGCATTTACCCCTCGAATCTTAATCATGAGCTGGTGTTAGCCCCACCCACCAAAGGCTAGCCACGCCCACTGACAGGTACTCGCATGTTTCTACCTATTCAAAGTAATAGTTTATCAGTTGAGGTGGGCGGGGCTAGCATCAGGTGGGCGGGGTTTGAAAAAACTGACTCTTCGACTGACTCTTCTGGCTGAAAACTGCAGATTTGAGCATTAAATACTCAAACTACAGCATCTTACAGAATAAGGGACACAGCACTGGAAACAGCAGGTCTGACACTACCTTGGTCTGCCCTCAGCAAGGGAAGCATAACCTATGTGACAGGTTCCTTTTAAGTTCTTGTCAAAAAAGGGGGGGAAAACATTTGTCTTTTTTTGGGGGGCAGTTTTTTGTTCCTTTTTTTGGCAAAGCTTTCTGGATGTTTATTTGAACGGTTTTCAGTCGGTGTAGTAATATATGCACAATTTTAACCCTCCTGGGCAGTTTTCAGTGGAAACGCTGCCTAAAAACATGACGAAAGCCGCCTAAGACCCGCCCGGCGGTTTACATAGACTTCTGTAGTAATTTTTCTGCTGGACGCCGTCAGTTTTTAAAACATGTTCCTAAAACTGCCAGCGCCATAAAATGAGCAGAAAAGAAACGACCTGTGTAGACTACAGATGGTTATTTGTATTAAAGTCTATGTGAATGTGTTTAGTCGGATTGTCAGTGGTTTCAAAATACTAAAATCGCAGAAAATGCGTCCGTTTTGTGTGCTGCGTAGACATAGCCTTATGTACCTATAATTGTGTGCGTCTAGTTTTTGTTCTATCTATTCTCTGCTTTTTAGAGTTTTGCTACTAGAAATGACAATGCCTGAGTGATTAATGACAGATGATGGCTGTATCATCATTGAGTTAATCTCCTTTATTTACATTGTCTGGGGCCAGTGAAAGCGGGGATCCTGTGCTTGTGGCTATCTAGGGAGTGCACCAGACCTGGCCTAATCCTATTAGGACATGCAGTGAAATGATCTCACTCTGCACAAATCGTGTGACCCACCTCTTCACGGGAATCGGAGCCTGATGTTGCTGAAACCCGACATGTCAGATGAAATCGGCCATTTTATATAGATTTCATATACAGTTTGTACTATATTGCTGTACTGTACAAGTCTTCACAGGTTTTATCTGGATTGTAAGGCTATGGGCTTGTTCACACAACGTTTTTGTGATCCGTTTTACGGATCCGCAAAACGGATCTAACCATTGTCAGTGTGATTAACATTGCTTTCAATAGCAATAGCGCATCCCTGTTCACACGAGTGATCGCCGATGCGCTTTTCGGATCCGTTTTAAGAATTGACATGTCAATTCTTCTTGCCTTTTACGCAAGAGAAATCCCCATAGGAAATAATGGAGTGCGCTTTTGGCATCCCGAAAGCGGATCCAAAAGCGCAGCATACATTTGGGTGCGTTTTGGATCCGCTTTCGATGCCAAAAAAACGCATCCGTAAAACGCATTGGATTTAAATTAAATCTAAAATTGTAATATTATGTTTGGGTTATATTTTGTATCATTTTAATGGGAGGGCTAATTTTTCTGATGCAATGTGCTATTGGAAAATGCCCTCATTCTACATGGGTAGAGGAGAGGAGGATAATGTCAGTCCCAAAGCCCCCAGCATACCGCCGGATGCACATGGACGTCGGGTCTCTGAGTTTGAAAACTATTGGTTGATTTAAAAAAAAAAAAAAAAAATCGTGGGGGGGGGCGGGTTCTAAAATCATAGGATCATAGGTGTATGTACAGTTGATTGACACTAGGTAAAAAAGGGTTTTTTTCTTAGTCATTGATAGGTTATATTATACTTAAATTGCAGTTTGATAGGTTGATTTAAATAAAACATTGAAAAAACGGATCCGTAAAACGCATCAAAACGCATCCAAAACAAATCAGCTGTTGTGTTTTCTGGATCCGCTTTTTGGATGCAGTTTGCATCCAGTTTTCGCAGGTTAAGAACGGATCCGTAAAACGCATCCAAAACTTTGTGTGATCAAGCCCTATGTCTACACAGCACTGGATTCTCAACGGATTGTCAACGGATTCAGTATTTAGAAACTGCCGAAAATCAAACTGTACCCAGCGCTGTGTAGACGTTACTAGAAAATCTGTGCTGTAGTCTACGCAGCACGGATTTTCTACTAAAGCCACTGGACATCCGGCAGAAGATTGCACATGTTCTATCTTCCACCAGTTACCCATCGGATTTCTGTACAGTTAGTGTACTGGGCCGGTGAGAGATCCGAAAACAGACCGTAAGAACGTGCCGTAAGAACGTGCTAAAAGCCGTGGTACAGCCGTGGTAAAATGTGGATCTTAATTTGGATTTTGGATGTCATTTCAACATTGATGGGTAGATGTAGCCTAACTGTTCTGTATATATAAAGAAACACAAGGGTTCATAGTAAGCTGCACTCTAAGATGAGGCTAAATGGACTACAGCATTCTTGGGATAAAGTCATTTTCTACACCCCTCCCAAAAAAAATAAAAAATATTGCTACTGTAAGGACATGTCCCCACGGCACAGAGCAAATACTGGTCGGATTATACGACCGGTATTTGCTTTATTTTGGAGCCGTCTACACGGCCGCAGAGGAATGGCTTTTCTACGTGGTTTGCGGAGAAGAGCCCTCCCCTTCGTATTGACAGGTTCATGTTCCGCCCGAAAACCGGGTGGAAGAATGAACATGTTCATTCCTTTTCGGACCACCGGCGGTCTAAAAAACCGTCTGGCGGAGAATCTGTGCAGTGGGCACCGCAGCACGGATTTTCTATAGAGGTCCGTGATACAGTTTGACAGCCGGTTTGCAGATGGTTTTCAAACCCGAAAACAGTCTGTAAAACCTGCTGAAATATCTGCCCTGAAACTCAGCAGGCAGTTATGTCCCAAGCAGATATGTAAATGATTACAGGTGTGGTCCTTATGGATGAGAACTGTTTAGCCATAAAGGTATGTGCACACAGCTGATTTGGACGCTGTTTCTGGTGCTGTTTTTCCCCAAAACAGTGTAACAAAAAAAAAAAAAAAAAACACCTTCATAACACCACTAGTTCATTTGTATTGATGCCTATGTAAAACAGTGTTGTAGTTCACACAACACGAGGTTTTACATCATGTATTTTAGGCGCGTCACTGTTTTAGGCGCATCATGTCAATTCGTGAAGCGTTTTCAATGCTGAAAATCCCCAAAGGAATCGATGGAGAGATGGAAAGCTTCAAAACTTTGGTACAGTTTTTAGACATGTTTTAGATGTGTTTTTTGGCACTGCTTTTGCTGTGACTATTCATTTATATGGGTGCTTCAGAAAGAAAGCAGTGTTGGAAAACGGTGTCCAAAATCCCGTCTGAAAAGGTGCTTTTTAGACAAGGTTTTGACGCTGGCTTAGACACTGAAAATTCAGCGTCCAAATCTTCCGTGTGAACATACCCCTAGACTATCTTTGTTGCCCATAGCAACTGACCACAGCACTGCGTTCATTTCATATAGTGCTCTAGAAAATTCAAAACTGCGCTCTGATTGAAGATGGTCTTACTGCTAGACAGTTTTCATATATAAGGCTCCATGACTTGCCACTAGACAGCATAAAAGTGCTTGCCCTGTAAAAAGGCTCTCAGAGGCTACTTTTGGGGTAGTGTACCTGTTGAGAGATTGTAGACCACTAGACATGCTTCATCCACATATTAAACGACATTTTTCCTAATTTTTCGACTTTGAGAGGGGGCGTATCATTAGACTGAGGGAAAAGAAATGGTTGTTTCAGTTGCACATTGTGACCGAGCTCAGGGGGAGACACGGCAAGGCTTAGATAGACC